>JAXCLQ010030124.1:0-26790 GCA_035584115.1 Cedrela odorata | reverse complement strand
GGCTGGTGGCATTGCCTTTAGGCCTTGGATACTTGGCTATAATCTTTCATTTCTCTTTTGTTATCCTTAGTTGAAGGATTTGAGAAGTCCAAAACCCTAATCCGTGAACAGTAACATTCAAACCCTAATACATAAACAGTAACATTCAAACCCTAATCCGTAAACAGTAACATTCAAACCCTAATCCGTGAACAGTGACGAATTTGAAGCAACATACTCACTCTAAAGCTTCCGCAAGATGCATCAGAAACCATGAGCCTCTTTCTCTTCTTCAACTAAGAGTAGCTTGGTGAAGCAAAGCTTGGTGTAGTGTTTTGGTTGTGAACTAGGACAAGAACTAGAAGAGAGAGGAAGAGAAAGGCTAGAGAAAGAGAGAGAGCTTGGTAAGCTTGGTGAAGCTTAAACCAAAGTTCAAAGATCCCAACCAAGCCGGAACCAGCATCCTCAACACCAACGTGTGTAAACACCCAAGGAAGTAAGGTAGTTGCTGTTTTGGATTACAAGGCTTAAAGGTTAGTTTTTTCTTTGTTTTTTTTTCTGAAACAGGGTATGGTTTTGCAAGCTGAAATATGCATGTCAATATCGATTGGGAGCTTATTCCACAGATTTGTAGATAGCCATGGCTCCCCTGCAGCGGTTGCATGCTAGGAAGTCTATTTCGTGCATCGCGCTTCCGTTGCTCATGGAAATAGAGCATACTTAAGCTCACTATTCTGTTCAGTTCAGGAGCCATGTCAACGACATTGCCACGTCAACTTAATTTAAACATCTAACATCTTTACAAGAATTTAAAAAAGTTAAATTAGGTAGCCATTATGAATAGTGAGTAAACAGTACCCTACAACTAGTTTACTTGAATTTTAAAATGTATGCTTTAGATTGTTGTACCTAGCTGGTGGGTGGATATAAGGGGTTGTACTTAGCCATTTGAAGCTTGCCTATATAAAGACAAACTGTCTCTTTGTTTTTAATCAAAAAATAACATAACATTTTCACTTTGAAATACTCTCTCTACATATTTTCTCTACTTATTCTTAAATTATAGTATGCAATTATAATTGTTACAATTTTCTATAATTTTCGGCAATAACTATGACATTTAGAAGCATTTTTGTCACACACATTGTCATTTTACAACTTTTTGGGTGAAACCGCGAATGCTTTAGAAAATTTTGGTTCGTTGCTATCTAAAGCAGTTATGTTTTACGAAAATTGGAGAGTTTTTGAGTAAACAAATCACGCTTTCGGCAATCCTAGAGTGTTTTCAGTGTAAACTCTGATGTGTGGTTGCATTCTATCACGTTTTTCAAAGTATCGACTAATTTTTAGAATTTATTAAATAGAGTAGTTTGGGGAAAGTGATGATGCTACATTGGTGAAGTAAATCCACAAGCAAAGAAGCCTAAAAACCCATGAACAAGTGAGTTATAACTCAAAAAGCTAATATGATCAAATTACAATCCCTAGACCCGTTAAGAAACTCCTCAAAGACCTAAGTTGCAAAAAGATGATGCCATAAAGAATTGTAAAACTTTTGATAAGTTTAAGTTCATGCAAGAATTCTAGAAGAATTATTTACAAGTTTAAACAAATTTTCATAATTTTATTTATCAAGAGTTGTTATAAAATAACTTCATAAAGTTGTTTAAATACTAAAATTCTAATACTACCCTTACACTAATAGGAATGTATGTCCTAGTTGAACTAGAACTCCATTAATAGAAATGCATATTCTAGTTGAACTAGAAATCCTAAATACATGCTTTGTTGTTTTGAAACATTAGGAAACTTTAAAGCCCCTGTTTCTTTTAAACACTAGGAAACTCTAAAGTCTTTATTTTCTTTAAACACTAAGAAACTCTAAAACAAGCTAAAATAGACAATTAAAATAACTATGAGCTATTTAATTAATTGTACCAGCTCATTAATATAACAATAATATATATTAAAGAAACTAAATAACATTACATCAAGCACACATGTACAATACAATGTGGCCTCAAATGCCTTCATATCTTCACTCTTGGACTTGGGCTTTGATGACTTGTAATACATGCATTAAAGCTGGTTTTTCATCTTGAAAGCCTATCTTCCATGATGTAAAGGCCTTTGTCTGTCGTCCATATATGGTTTCAGTTAATGTCCTTTGAACAAACCCATTCATTGTTAAGCATCTTGCAAAGAGATGATGCCACAAAGGATTACAATTCATTTGATAAGTCTAAGTTCACGCAATAATTCAAGAAGAATTACTCACAAGCTTACACAAAGTTTTAGAATTTTATTTATCAAGAATTGTTGCAAAATAACTTCCTAAAATTATTTAAATACTAAAATCCTAATACTACTCTTACACTAATAGGAATGTATGTCGTAATTGAATTAGAACTCCACTAATAGGAATGTATGTCCTAGTTGAATTAGAACTCAATTAATAGGAATGCATGTCCTAGTTGAACTAGATCTCCAAATCTAAGCTTCCTTTAAACATTAGGGAACCCTAAAGTCCTTTGTTTTCTTTAAAAACTAGAAAACTCTAAAATATGCTAAAATAAATAATTAAAAATAACTATGGGCTATTTAATTAATTGTATCAGCTCATTAACATGACAATAATATAAACTAAAGCAATTAAATAAAATTGCATCAAGCCCACATGTAGAATATAATGTGGCCACATATGCCTTCATGTCTTCACTCTTCCATGATTTAGAGCCCTTTGTCTATCATTCATGTATGGTTTTCATCAAGGTTCTTTGAACAAGCTCACTCATTATCTCTTTAATTTTCTTTGCATGTGATCACGTAATTGACCTATCTGGAGCATGTAATGAAACTTGAACAACTTGATTTACTTATGGATCATCTTGGGTTCCATCATTCCCCCCTTCTCAAAAGGATTCGTCCTTGAATCTGCATAAAAAAAAAAAAAGTTAAATAAGAAACATTAAAAGTAGCATAAACATTATAATCACTTAAAAGATCATCTTCGTAGGCATTATCATTGATTTTTTCTAGTATTTAAAATTGACCATCTCCTATCAGCATCAAATTGGATTTCCTAATATTCGATAATTGCTCCTCCTTACGCATGTGTAACCAAACTCAATCTCTTGGCTTAAATGTCACACGACGCCTTCCTTTATTAACTTGAGATGCATAATACTCATTACTCATTTGCCCAATTTTGTCAAAGAAAATAGATTTCACTCTACCTTCACTCTCTTTTTCTCCACTATCGATTTCTCTTATTTGCGGTCATGGATTTATAGGTTTCACTACCTTTTTTCCCTTTGGAACTCTTGGTCTCACTTCCTTTATTTTCTTTGGAACTCTCAGCCTCACTCTTCAATTTCATTTGATCATCAAACACATATTTCGGAGATAAAGATATGAAGATCAGTTTCTTTCCATCCTTAACAAAGCTATACCAATTTATATGACCATCATGAGTTGCATTTCGATCAAATTGCCATGGTCTTCCCAACAACAAGTGACTAGCATGCATAGGAACTACGTCACATAACACCTCGTCACTGAACTTTCCTGTCGAAAAAGTAACCAACGCCTATTTTGTTACTTTAATTTCCTCACAATCATTCAATCAAAGTAATTTATAGGGCTTGAGATGTTTAAGTAAAGGTAACAATAATTTTTTCACTAAAGTAGCACTCACCACATTGGTATAACTTTCATTATCAATGATCATACTACATATCTTACTATTAACGAAGTAACGAGTATGAAATATGTTCTCCCTTTGTTGCTCCATATCATCAATTTTAATTTATACACTTAATGAACATCAAGAAAAAAGAGTTTCACTCAGCCTCCAACAGAATATGATCATGATCACTAGTATCCTCCAACTTCGGCATCTCATTCTTTTCACTCTCACTTGCAATCACTACTTCACCATCGTCCCTCATCATCATAACTCTTTTATTCATACATTGAGAAACCATGTGGCATATTCCCAAACATTTGAAACATTTGATGTCTTAGTTTTTGATAGGTTGAGATTCGTTTTTTGGTTTAGGCTTGATGGTTGAATCTTCCTTCCATTTAGGTGGCTCAAATTTGAACTTAGAAATAGCTACTCAAAAATCGTGCCATAGTGGCTTCCCTATTTTCTTCCACATTAGCTTTTGTCATCGCTAACTCTATTTCTTTATGATAGTCTTCCTCACTCTTATACCCTTATTTAAGCCTTTAGAGTTTTTGATAAAGATCCCTAAAGTAATGACTTGGCACGAATCTGTTCCTCATGATGGACTTAAACTCAGCCCAAGTTTCAATAAACCTCTCATGATTTCTCCTCTGATTTGTCACCAACTGATCCCACCAATTGATTGCATAATCCATAAATTCAACTACAACTAACTTCACTTTCTTATAGGAATAATTGTGATACTAAAAAATTAACTCCATATTCTTCTCCCACTCAAGATACGCCTCAGAATCACTCCAATCCTTTGTTAAAAATAACAATGCGACGTCAACAGTCACGTTAAACAACATTGACACATCAACCAAATTTAAACAACATTAACACGTCAGCATAATTTAAACTCCCAACAACTAGTTTGACATTAGCCAAATTTAACCCTTACAACTGTCTTTTATTTAATGAGTTTCACAATAGCTATATTTCTCCATCTATAAATACCTATGTAATTTGTATCTTGAAGGATATGCAATTATAGCTTCTCTCTTGTTATTCTTAAATTTCAAGTATGCAATTATAAGTGTTCTTATAATTTTTATACTACTTTGTTAGTTTCTTATATGGTATCAAAGTATATTTGATCATATATATTTTGATTATTTTTATCTTCCATTTCTTACTATCATGGAAGCATTCTCATTCCAAAAACTGACCACATTCAATTTGAATAGCCCAAATTACCTACTTTGGTCTGGTGCAGCAAAAAATGGATTGTGTGGTAGAGGCAAATAAGGTTATGTGAGTGGCACAATAAAGTAATCGAAGGAAGATAATGTTGGTTTCGAAAAATGGTTCAAAGAAGACAAGTTGGTTCTAATTTCGCTTGCTTCAAGGGTCAATCGAGTTTTCCATCTACTTCACATACTCGTTTGTAGAAAACGCAAAAGAACTTTGGAACAAACTCCAAAGTGTTTACGGTAATGTTTCTAACATTTGTATATTTATGAAATTAAGAAAGCTATTGCAAATCTTAATCAAGACGGGAAGAGTTTTGTCGAATATCTCAGCATTATGTGGTCATTGTGGTCATAGCTGAATATTTTGAGGCCTCCTATGGACGATCCTACAATTATTGCAATAAGACAAGATCAAGATGATTCTTTTAGTCTACTTGCGGGACTTGACTCTTCTTTTTCTCAATTAATCCATCACATTTTAATAATGAACACAATGCCTACATTTAATGATATTTGCATCATAATTCAAAAGGAAGAAAGTTTCTTCCGCTTTATGGAAAATCAAGTGGAAAAATTCCTCATGATACGGAAAGAAGAAAACTTCACTCGTCTTAAAGAAAATCAGGTTGACGAGTCTTCTACAACTGTTGAAATTCATGAAAATGCACACATTGCAACAAACAAGAAAAATGTGAAGTGTGAACATTGCAAAAGGACCAATCATTCCAATGATAAATGTTGAACTCTTCATTCTCACCTTTGTTCAACGAAGTTCAAGATTGACGAAAAATCGACCAGATATGAAGATAATGTCCATGTTGCTTCCACAAACGGACATAAATTTCACACTGAATTCAAATTCATATTTTATAAGTATGGCATCAGCAATGATTTAGGACACTCTATTTACTCTCACTCTTCTATTTTTCAGAAACATAATGACCTATGGATTATTGATTTGGGTGCTACTAATCATATGATAAAAAACTAAAATTGTTGGCGAAAATAGACAAATTCAAAGGTAATGTCACAGTAGTCAACAGTCATGATGTTCCTATTAAGGGGATAGGAAATTTTAAATTGTTTAACCATGACTCTAAAGCATTATATCTTCCTAATTTTCATTCAATTTACTTTCGGTTGGAATGGCTACTAATGACCTTAATTGCTCTATTACATTTAACTTTAACTCAGTTGTGTTTCAGGAAGTCACAACTGGAAAGAAAATTAGTGAAGGAAGAGTTAGCAATAGGTTGTTCATTCTAAACTCTCCTATTCATATTTTAAAGTCTAATGCTTGCAATGAATCAAAACTATGGCGATCTAGATTAGGTCATCTTGTGGAACAAGCTTCTAAAATTTTATTACCTAGTCTTAATATTAACAAATGTGTAGCTTGTATTTACAAAAAACAATTGAGACCTCAATTTTCAAATTCAGACACTAAGTATGACAATTGTTTTGACTTACTTCACTCTAATATTTGGACATCGCCATATTTAACAAGAAATAATTTAAAATATTTTGTTACATTTGTTAATAAAAAAATTATAATTTACCTGGTTGTATTTTCTTCAAAAGGTGAAGTTTTCAACACATTTCAAAATTTTCATGCTCACATTACTAATCAATATAATGCCAAAGTAAAAATTTTGAGAACAGATAATGGCAAAAAATATATGAGCAATGTACTTCAAGAATATCTAAGGAAAAATAGAATCATACATCAAACGACATGTCCGTACACCCCTTAGCAAAATGGAGTTTCTGAACGAAGGAACTGACATCTCATGGAAGTTGCAAGAACTCTTATGTTTCACATAAACATGCCAAGACACCACTAGAGAGATCCCATTGCCACCGCTTGCTATATCATTAACAAACTTCCAACAAAAATTCTTATTGGAAAGTCATCATAGGAAGTTCTCACTAATTCAAAACCTTCAATTCTTCACCTTAAAATATTTGGTTGTATTTGTTATATTCATGTACCAGGGGAACTCAAAGGCTTGAAGTGTGTCTTTATTGAGTATTCTCCAAGTCAGAAAGGTTATAAGTGTTTTCACTCTTCTTCAAATCAGGTATACATTTCTAGAAATGTAATCTTCACCAAAGACGTACAATTCTACAAAAAAATCTACTACCAAAAAGAACTGAATATCCAACCAATATTCCTACTCCGGTTCCATGTGTATTAGAATTTTCAGAAATGTAGCAAACAACAAATTAAATTAAAGAATCAAAAGCCTCTCAAACTCAAATAGAAGATGCAAAAGCCTCTCAAATTGAAATGGAAGGTACTAAAGTTTCTCAAAGTGAAGAAGAAATTACTCAAGGTAGAGGAGATGATATTGAGTAAATACAATTGCAATTTCCAGATCATCAAATTCAACCTCTTAGAAGATTAACAAGGATAAGGTATCCTCCTTCGGAATAGATTAACTGAAGGGTTCATTACAATAATAATGTTGTTGTTTGTCTTACTAAAAAATTTTGCAACTATAGTCACTTATCTTCTGAGCATCAGACATTTATTAGTAGCATTGATAAGGGATTTGAGCCAAGAACTTATGAGGAGGTCGAAAGAAGCAAGGTCTGGCAAAAGGCTATGAATAAAGAAATTCATACTTTAACAAAAAACGGTACTTGGGAATAACCAATTTACCAAAGGGTAAGAAAGCCATTGGGTGTAAATGGGTGTACAAGATAAAATATCTGACAGATGGGACTATCGAAAGACACAAAGCTAGACTTGTGGTTAAAGGATTCATTCAGACATACGACGTTGACTATAGTGAAACCTTTGCTCCAGTTACTAAGATAAACTCTATTCGAGTTCTTCTCTCCTTGGCAATAAATCAAGATTGGAAGTTAAACCAGATGAATGTCAAAAATGCATTTCTACAAGGAGAACTTGAGGAAGAAGTCTACGTGAAGCTACCTGAAGGTATTAAAGGTAATCATTCAACCAATCAAGTTTCCAGGTTGAAGAAGGCTATATATGGACTTAAACAATCACCGAGAACCTGGTATGCTAAGCTTAGTCATGCTCTTCTTAATATCGGATTCATAAAGAGTGAGCTGACAATTCTCTTTTCACCTTACAAAGAGAAACCAGTATGACTTGTCTAATTGTTTATGTAGATGATATAATCATAACCGAAAGTGAATTAGAAGGAATAGAATAAATTAAGTAACATCTCAAAATGAAATTTGATGTAAAAGATCTCGGGAAACTAAAGTACTTTCTTGGAATCGAAATGGCCTACCCAAAGAAAGTAGACTCTTGATCTTATTGCAAAAACAGGAAAACTTGGAGCTAAACCATCAAAAAGCCCTATCGAAAGTGGATACAAGAAGCTTGAAGGTGAACCACTTAAAGATATTACACAATATAAGTAGATAATTGGTAAGTTAATTTACTTAACTATTACAAGTCCTGATATTTCTTTTGCAGTTAATCAAGTGAGCTAGCACATGCAAACTCTGAAAACAAATCATATGCAAATAATAGAACGGATTTTGTAGTACTTAAAAAGCTCCCCCGAAAGCGGCATTTGGATGAAGAAGAATAAAAATTTAGATGTAATAGGCTATTGTGATGCGAATTGGACTCAAAGCATTGAAGACAGGAAATCCACCATTAGCTATTGCACATTTGTATGAGGCAACATCATAACTTGGACGAGCATGAAACAAAGCGTTGTTGCAAGATCAAGCACAGAAGCTGAATATCACACAATAGCATCTACAACTTGTGAGCTCATTTGGCTGAAAACTCTCCTTCGAAACCTTGGAATAAAAATTCAAAAACCTGTGAAGCTTTACTGCGACAACCAAGCTGCCATTCACATAGCATCAAATCTAATCTTTCACGAAAGAACAAAGCACATAGAAGTCGATTGCCACTTCATTCGAAGAAAAATTCAAGACAGTACTGTCATCACTGAGCACATTTGGAGTGAAGAATAACTTGCAGATATTTTTACCAAAGCTACCAACATGGCACTTAGCAATGTTATTTTCAGCAAGTTCGGCTTAATTGACATCCATAAGTCAAACTTGAAGGAGAATGTTAAAAATAACATTGCCATGTCAATGGCCACATCAAACTACATTGACACGTCAGCTTAATTTAAACCTCCAATATCTTAAGAAGACCCATTATAATAATTTGGAGAAGTCAAATTAATTAGCCGTTTATAAATAGTGTCCCATGCGATTTTTCAAACTAATTGCTACAAATGTCAAACTAGTTGTTGTATAATTCAAACTAGCTCTTAAACCCATGTCATGGTTAATTAAATTATAACAACAATTTCTCTTAAAGCTTCTCTTTACATTTATTCTTAAATTGCAATATGTAATTAAACTTCTCACTTTTATTGTTCTAACAAGTTCATACACTTCTGTGGTGAATCCTAATTAATCAGCTTCCATAGAGGGTAGGCATATAAGTGATAACATCTTGTTATGTCAAGAATTGATGAGGAATTATCACCGTGGTAGTGGGTCTCCTAGATGTGCGCTCAAGGTGGATTTGATGAAAGCTTATGACACAGTTTGTTAGGATTTTATTATTGACGTGTTGAGAACTTTTGGATTCCTAGAGAGGATGTTGGGTTGGATTAAAGAGTGTATGACTTCTACCATGTTTTTAGTTTCTGTTAATGGTGAATTAAAAGGTTTCTTTGCTGGTTGCCATGGTTTGCAACAAGGTGATCCGTTATCTCCTTATCTCTTTGTTTTGGCAATGAAGGTTCTTTTAGGTTTACTTTGTAATATGGCTACTGAGTGTGATTTCAATTACCATTGGAGGTGTTCGAAGGTTAGTATAACTCACCTTTGCTTTGCAGATGATCTTATGATATTTACGAAATTGAGGTAGTTTTAGTTTCGAAGATTAAGGATTGCCTTATTTAATTTAGAGAGTTATTAGTTCCCAACTCGACGAAGAGTCATCTTTTTACCTGTGGTATTTTTGTTGAGTACAAGCATCGCCTTCTTGATTTACTAAGGTTTTAGGCAGGTACTAACCTTCGAACACCTCCAATGGTAATTGTATTACTTTGGCATAGCGTATTATTGGCCGTGCTAAGAGTTGGAGTTGCAAAGCTCTGTTCTATGCAAGTCGTCTTTAGCTTATCAAATCCGTGCTTTTCTCTATTCAAGTGTATTGGTCTTCTTTGTTCATTTTGCCTAAATCCATTATTAGAAAAGTGGAAGGGACTCTTCGATCTTTTCTATGGAAAGAGAGTGAGCTTACTTCTAGTGGAGCTAAAGTTACTTGGGATAGAGTTCGTTTACCTAAGAAGGAGGGTAGTTTTAGGATTAAGAAGTTGACGCATTGGAACAAAACGGCTATGGTTAAACAGTAGGGTGAGGTTTAGGATTGGGAATGGTGAGAGGGTTTCGTTGTGGTTCGACAATTGGTATCTGTTGGGGCCGATTGTAAAGGTTAGAGGGGACAGAATTATTTATGACTCTGGATTAGATAGAAAGGCTAGAGTGGCTTCTATCATTGATGGATTTACTTGGCAATGGCCAATTTCTCAATCATCTAACCTTTTAGATATTATTTATGCTATGCCTAGTGATTGTTGTCCTAATAGTTTTAGGGAGGATGAGCTTGTTTGGGAGGGAGATCCAAAGGGGGTATTTTCGGTTTGGAGTGTGTGGGAGGCTTTAAGAACTAGAGGTGCCTCTGTGGGTGGGAGTAGAATTGTGTGGTTTAGTAAGGCTATCTCGAGACATGCTTTTCTTCTTTGGATAACGATTGAGGGTGGTCTTTATACATAGGAAATGATGTTGGCATCTGGTATGATTCATCAATTCAAGTGTGTTCTTTATGATGGTGATAGGGAAGATGTTAACCATCTATTTTTTCAGTGCTTTTATTCCTTTGGTGTTTGGTCTTCTATATTGGATAAATGCGATGTTGATTGGAGTCCTCAAGATTGGTTAGAGTCTCTTGCTTGGATGGAGCAGTTTACTAGTGATTCGTTGGGTCACTTGATTATTAGACTATCCCTTCCTACTGCAGTTTATTTCATTTGGAAAGAGAGAAATACTCGTTTGCATGATGTGGCTTCTTGTACCCATAATAGTATTTATAGAGATATTATTTTTACTGTTCAAACTGGTGTAAGTTTGTTAAAGAAGGTGACCCCATCTTATGATAATAAGTGGCTCCATCATTCTTGGCAACTGTTCGATGATATTTTTCTTTGAGATCTCTTTGATGTTATTGTCCGCTTTGCCTTTTTGTTACTTTGTTGCTTTTTAGCAGTGTTTGCTAGGTGGGTTTGTCCTCCTCAGCTTTGTTTATCTAGCGTATGCCCCTTGTGCTTTTGTTTTGTTTTCTTTTGGTTTAATATACTTACTTAATCCAAAAAAAAAAAGTTCTTTCTAACTCAAAACCTTTAATTCATCATCTTAAAATATTTGGTTGTGTTTGTTATGTTTATATACCAAATGAACTCAGAAATAAGCTTGAACCAAAGGGCTTGAAATGTGTCTTCATATTCTCTAAGTCAGAAAGGTAATAAATGTTTTCACCCTCTTATGAATAGGGTATACATTTCTAAAAATGTAATCTTTATTGAAGACATATCATTTTACAGAAAATAGCATTTGTAAGAAGGAATCGAATATCCAACCAATATTTCTACTCTAGTTCCATGTGAACTAGAATTTTCTAAAGCACAGTATAATCAAGAATCAGCAACAAATCAAACGAAAGATGTGAAAGTCTCTCAAAATGAAGAAAAAACTGAAACTGC
Organism: Cedrela odorata; assembly: GCA_035584115.1. NCBI lineage: Eukaryota > Viridiplantae > Streptophyta > Magnoliopsida > Sapindales > Meliaceae > Cedrela > Cedrela odorata. Next base: position 15,103 of record JAXCLQ010030124.1, on the reverse strand, counting down.
TCAAAGTAGAGAAGAAAATATTAAACAAATGCAACCACAATCTCTGAAAAATCAACATTAACCTCTCAAAAGATCAACAAGGATAAGGTATCATCTTTTGTAATGGGTAAATTGAAGGGTTTATTACAATAAAAATGTTGTTACTTATCCTATTAAAAGATTTTACGACTATAGTCACTTATTTTCTGAGCATTAGGCATTTATAGCAGTATTGATAAGAGATTTGAGCCAATAATCTATGAAAAGGCCTAAAGAAGTAAGGTCTAGCGAGAGGCTATGAATGAAGAAATTTATATTTTAACAAAAAATGATACTTAGGAAATAACAAATCTACCTAAGGATAAAAAAGTAGTTGGATGTAGATGGGTGTACAAGATAAAATATCGAACAGATGGGACTATCAAAAGACAGAAAGCTAGACTTGTGGCTAAGGGATTCAATGAGACATACGGCATCGACTACACTGAAACTTTTGCTCTAGTTGCTAAGATGTACTCAATTTGAGTTCTTCTCTCATTGGCAATAAATCAAGATTAAAAGTTACAACAGAGGGATGTCAAGAATGCATTATTGTAAGGAGAACTTGAGGAAGAAGTCTATATGAAGCTGCTGCAAGGTATTAAAGGCAATTACTCAACCAACCAAGTCTACAGGTTGAAGAAGGTCACATATGGACTTAAATAATTATTGATAGCTTGGTATACTAAGCTTAGTCATGCTCTTCTTAATATTGGATTCATAAAGAATGAGGTTGACAATTTTTTTTTCAGCTTAAAAGAGAAACCAGTATGACTTGTCTAATTATTTATGTAGATGATATAATCATAATTGGAAGTAACTTAAAATGAATAGTCTTATCTTAAAATGAAATTTGATGTAAAAGACCTTAGGGAACTAAAGTACTTTTTTGGAATTGAAATAGCTTACTCAAAGAAGGGCTTATTTCTGTCTCAAAGAAAGTATACTCTTGATTTTCTTGCGAAATAGGAAAATTTGGAGCTAAATCATCGAAAAGTCTTCTCAAAAGCAAAGTGAATATAAAGAGCTTGAGGGGGAACCACTTTAAGATATTACACAATATCAGCGAATAATCGATATGTTAATTTACCTAACCATTACATGTCATGATATTTCTTTTGCAGTTAATCAAGTGAGCCAACACATGCAAACTTCAAAAACAAATCATATGCAAATGGTAGAACGGATTTTGAAGTACTTAAAAAGACTCTCTTAAAAGCGGCATTTGGATGAAGAATAATGAAAAATAAGATACAATAGGCTATTGCAACATGGATTGGGCTGAAAGCATTGACGACAAGAAATCCACCACTGGCTATTGCACGTTTTTAGGAGGCAATCTCATAACTTGAAAGAGCAAGAAGCAAAGCATGGTTGCAAGATTAAGTGTAGAAGCTAAATATCGTGTAATGGCATCTATTACCTTTGAGCTCATTTAGTTAAAAGCTCTCCTTTTAGACCATGGAATAAAAATTCAAAGACCTATGAAGCTTTATCATGACAACCAAGCCACCATTCACATGGCATCAAATCCAATCTTCCACGAAAGAACAAAGCAAATCGAAGTCGATACCAGTTCATTTGAGGAAAAATTCAAGATGGTACTATCATCACTGAGCACATTAAAAGTAAAGAACAACTTGCAGACATCTTCACCAAAGCTACCAACACGACGCTCAGCAATGTTATTCTTAGCAAGTTTGGCTTAATTGACATCCACATGCCAAACTTGAGGGAGAATGTTAAAAATAACATTGCGATGTCAACAGCCACATTAAGCAACATTGACACATCAACCTAATTTAAACAACATTGACACGTAAGCATAATTTAAACCCCTAATAACTAGTTTGACATTAGCCAAATTTAAACCTTACAGTTGTCTTTTATTTAATGAGTTTTACATAGCTATATTTCTCCATCTATAAAAACCTATATAACTTGTATCTTGAAAGATATGCAATTAGAGCTTCTCTCTTGTTTTTCTTAAATTTTAAATATGCAATTATAAGTGTTCTCACAATTCTTATACTACTTTGTTAGCCAAGTTTGCCCATAGCTGGTCCATGCCCAAACTTATCAAAATCACCATCATCACCTCACTCATTCTCAACTTCATACTCATCTAAAGGTAGTTGCCTACATTTAGCTTGTAAATTCGAATTTTGTACTTGATTAGGATGCCCCCTTTGTACATTAGCCAATGCACTCTCATGTCTATCCATCTTGTGCATAATATTCGTCCTTTGTTTCCCCATATTATCCCCTCATATCCCCAAACATCTTATCCAACCGTTCAAATCGCTAAAATATGGCTTGCATTTTGAACTCAAGGATCTCCTCGTTTTAAGCTGATTCATTGATACTACGTGTTGCAGCAACTTTTTTAGAAATTGTGAATAAGCTCTCAGTTTCATGTATTTGTATTGGCGATGTCACTTCACTTGTGTTTATACTCAATTAAGCTTTTTTTTTTTTTGGTGTTGTGCTCGCACACTCTTGCCTTTTACCACTCAAAATTCATCTTTCAAATTCTTTAAGAACTAAAAACTCAATTGTAGACAAGAACCCTAAATTTTGTCCTCTCAAACAATTAAATTCAGGAAATGAGCAAGAAATAAGAATAGACGAAAACAAAGCAAGATTAGACTTTAGACTCAATCAAAGAAACGCAAGAAAAGAAAAGAATGCGGAAGTTCAATCACCAAATTCGTTTTTTTTTTTTACTTAATCCAAGAAATTAAAATGCAAGAAGAAAAATTGAAAATTCAGTACCTTGGCTGAAAATTAAGAGTCTTTCTTAAGTTGATTAAGTTAGTAATTCCTTTAATGGTAACCAAACAAATAACTCTTACAATGTAACAAGGGATTACCTTATTTACGTAGAAAACTCCCACAAGGTAGTAAAGGATTACCTTATTTACATAGGAAACTCCTACAAGGTAGCAAGCGATTGCCTTATTTACGTAGGAAACTTTGTTGACTTTTTTTTTTTCCAAATTAAACACAAGAATCAAGTAAGATAAACACAAAATCGGCAAGAAAACACTAGTAAGACACAAGAATATGTAAGAAATAAGAAAGACACACAAAAAACAAAAAAGACACGCAGAAAACAAGAAAGACACACAACAAACAGGGTGATTAAAAGAAAAAAATTACAAAACTGATTTTTTTAAAATTTTTTTAATGACTCAACAAGTAAGATAAACTAAGAACAATATATTCAAACCCTAGAACGTTAGTGCATTAATGCCGAATATATTATATTTATATTTTTTTTATTTTTTTTAACTTGATGAATAAGAATTAAACATAGATGATAAAAAAAAACTTGATCTTTGAGCCAAGCTCTGATACCAAACTGATGTGAACCTGTAGGCAAAATAGTCTAAAAACCCACGAATAAGTGAATCATAACTTAGAAAGCCAATCTGATTAGATTATGAACCTTAAACCAGTTGAGGAACTTGTCTCAAAAACCTAGGTTTCAAAAAAATAACGCCACAAAGGATTGTAAAACTTTTGATAAGTTCACACAAGAATTCAAAAAAAAAATTACTCAAAAGTTCACACAAAGTTTTAGAATTTTATTTATCTTTAAATACTAAAATTCTAATACTACCCTTACACTAATAGGAATGTATGTCCTAGTTAAACTAGAACTCCTAAATCTAAGTTTTGTTTCTTTGAAACATTAGGAAACCCTAAAGCATTTATTACCTTTAAACACTAAGAAACCCTAAAGTCCTTGTTTCCTTTAAGTACTAGGAAACCTTAAAATAAGTTAAAATAGAAAATTAAAAATAAATATAAGCTATTTAATTAATTGTACAAGCCCATTAACATAACAATAATAATAGAGACTAAAACAACTAAATAAAATTACATCAAACCCACATGTAAAATATAATGTGGCCACATATACCTTTATATCTTCACTCTTAGACTTGGGCTTCAATGACTTGTAGAACATGCACTAAAACTGGTTTTTCATCTCGCAAGCTTATCTTCCATGACATAAAGCCCTTTGTCTGTCGTTCATGTATGGTTTCAAATGATGGATCAAGTCCACGATTAAACCCACCATTGGATGCTCATGATCAAGTTATTCTTGATCCTTTGCATGTTTCTCAAGGCCCAATAATTAGATCTAGAGCTAAGGAGATCAAAGAAGCATTAAATGGACTTGTTTAAAACACAATGGTGCAAGAGGCCCAATCCGTAGCTTTACTTGTACAGTTGAACTCAATTGAAGATTAAGGATGGTAAAATCTCATTCAAGCATCAAAGGAGGAGAGTCCAAACCCTTGATAGGCTTTCTTAAACATGAACTAAATTTGTCATTATTCCTTAAGCTAATTACTTTTGTTATAGTTTAGGGGTATTTTGGTCATTTTATATTTATGAGCTTTTGAACCTGATTTTTATTTAACTTGTAGTTCTTTATAAGACCTTGTTATAGGCCAAATTTCAAGTTTAAACTATATTATTAGGGTTTTTAATTTAAAAACCAAGGGAGAAGCAAGAAAATACATCTTTTTAATGTGAGTTAAGCTTTTCTTTCAAGTTTTTTTACATAAACTTGAGATTTAAAATTTATTAAGAGTAATCTTGTGGCGTTCTCTTTCAAAATACCGTTGGTTAGTTGCTTAATTGCGAGTTTTAGGTCAACGGTTAAATTTCCAACATTGGAGGTTTGCATCAGTTTCAGTCAAGGTCATTTGAATAAGCCCATTCATTACCTCTTTGATTTTCTTTGCCTGTGACCTCATAATAAGCCTATCCGGAACATACAGTGAATCTTGAACAACTTGATCAACTTGTGGATTATTTTGGATTCCATCAACTTTAGAACATTTTAGTGTATTTTGGTTATTTTCTATTTATGAGCTTTTGGACTTGAATTTTATTTGACTTGTAGTTCTTTATGAGACCTTGTTATGGGCCAAATTTTAAGTCTAAACTATATCATTAGGGTTTTTAATTTAAAAACCAAGGGAGGAACAAGAAAAAAACATCTTTTTAATGTGAGTTAAGCTTTTCTTTCAAGTTCTTTACATAAACTTGAGATTTAAAATTTATCAAGAGTGATCTTATGCCGCTCTCTTTCGGAATACCATTGGTTAGTTGCTTAATTGCGAGTTTCAAGTCAACGGTTAACTTTCTAATATTGGTTTGGATATTCAGGGTTCTATCCACCTTTTTTGGATTTTTAAAGTGTCATTCTTTGGAGGTTCGCATCAGTTTTAGTCAAGGTCATTTGAACAAGCCCATTCATTACCTCTTTGATTTTCTTTGCATGTGACCTCATAATAAGCCTATCCGGAACATGCAATGAATCTTAAACAACTTGATCAACTTGTGGATTATCTTGGATTCCATCAACTTTAGAACATTTTAGTGTGTTGTTGTCTAAAGCGGTTATTTCGACAATAATTTGGAAAGTTTTTTAGAAAATCAATTACTCTTTAGAGCATTCTAGAGTGTCTTGGGTGAAAAAGGTGAAATTTTATGGCATTTTGTAACACATTTCGTATAACTATGACGTTTTCAACCATGTTAGAACATTATAGCCAAAGACGATGAAGTCTTATGGCTTTTTTTGTTTTGGTGAAAACAGTCACACTTTAGGCAATCTTAGAGTGTTTTCAGTGCAAACAATGACCTATGGTTGCATTCTATCACGTTTTTTTAAAGTAATGATGACATTTTAGAATTTATTAAATAAAGCGTTTCGGGGAAAGGGATGATGGTACATTGGATTTTATAGTGATTTCAGCAATAATGATAGGTTTTTAATGCATTTTTGAGAGTTTTTGACTAAGACAATTATATTTTAAAGAATTTTAGAGCAGTTATAGTCGAAATAATGATGTTTTATAAAATGATGACATTTTATAGACTTTTAAAGCAGTTTCAGTAAAAACGATGACACTTTAGAAACAGATTATAGTGATTTTAGTGAGAATGGTGTCATTTTATGGCATTCTAATTGTTTTTTTTCCTTTAACTAGGACATTTGAAATCACTTTTCACAGAGTTGTCTTTGTCCAATGTTTTAAAAACTCATCGTTATAGCCAAAATCGCTATAAAATTCGATGCAGCATTATCCTTTTCCTAGAAGCTAGCGAAATTGGCAATGATTTAGAACATTTTAAAGAGTTTTTGACACAAAATAACGACGATTTGCAGCATCATCCTTTTCCCAGCAGTAACGCATTTTCCTATTACAACGATGTTTTCAACCATATTAGAGCAATATAGCCAATGACAATGAGGTCTTATGACTTTTTTGTTTCTTTGTTGAAAACAGTCATGCTTTAAGCAATCTTAAAGTGTTTTCGGCACAAACGGTGACATGTGGTTACATTCTATCACGTTTTTTTTTATAGTAACGATGACGTTTTAGAATTTAATAAATATAATGTTTTGCGGAAAGGGATGATGGTCCATTGAATTTTGTAGTGATTTCGGCTACAATGATGGGTTTTTAACACATTTTTTTAGAGTTTTTTTTCACTAAGATGGTTATATTTTAAAGAATTTTCAAGGAGTTATAGCTGAAATAGTGATGTTTTATAAAATGATGATGTTTTATAGCCTTTTTGTAACACCCAAAATTTTTAAAATTTGTAACTGTAGTATTTGCAGTATTTAGAAAATTTAATCGAATAAGTTGATACTATTTGGTTAATTAAATTTCATATAACTTAGAATTTTTGGTCGAATAATTGAATTTTGAGCTCAAAGTAGTATTATTTATTTAAGCTCAAATTTAATTTCATAAAATTGGGTTATAATTAGATTTTGGATTAAGGACATAGTGCTTGAGTTAATTTTGGTTTTTAATTGGGACTAAAATGAAAATTTTTTAAAGTTATGAATTATTGTCAAAATTTTAAAAAGAATAAGGGTCTAATTGAAATTTTACTTATCAAAATAAAACAATTTGGTCTTTCACCCATTCATTCCAGTAGCCATTCTTCTTCATTTCTAACAACACTTTCTCCTTTTTCTCTGTCAATTTTCGACCAAACGGTTCCAAATTCAGTTAATTTTCTTTCAAATTTTAGTTACTAGTAAGTTTTATAACTAGTTAGAAGCTTGATTTTGAGATTTTGGGCATGAATTGAATTTGAGTTAACTGTTTATATAAGAAATTTGCATAAAAAAAATTAGATTACGTTGAATTGGAGTTGAAAATGTAGTATTTGGTTGATTTGGCATTGATTGAAATGTTTTGGAAGAAATTTGGGTATTTTTCTCTCAAGGTAAACAGTAATTTTGAAATGCTACAATATCTTTAATATAAACAATAACTGCTTGCACAATACCTTTAACCTAAACAGTACTTTAACTACAGTAACTCCGATATAAATAGTCTTTTTTTAAAGTATCTCTTGCATAAATAGTCTTTTTACTAACAGTATTTAGATCAAAATTGCATTTGTTTGCTTAAGCGAAAATGTGTAAATTTAGGGTTGTTAGAATGTGAATTAGAATAAGTTAGCCATGAGAATTTATTGTTGAAAATTGGAAAAAATGACCTTAATTAGTTAAATTTAGTGAAATGCATTAAACTAAGGAATTTTTGACACAAACTCTACAAATATTTCATTTAAAACTTTTAAGTTAATTAATTGAATAGTAGAAGAGATGATTTATATATTTATGGTATTAAGCTACAAGAATCCGAAAAAAGGACCAAGTTAGGCAGGAGGTTCATTAGTGGGAGTGGCTACCCTCCCCTTGTAGTAAGTAAATCGTGCATGTATTTTTATTACTTTAGAAATAATATGATATTTGAGCATGTGTTTGAAAATAATATGAAAATTATGGATTTTGAATGTTTTATATGCTAATATCAAATTCATGAAATGATTGTTGAAAATAATGTCGATGTGTGAATATTTATGAATGAAAATGATTTTATGGCTTTAGTCGTTAGTTAATGATTATTCTGAGTTGGCCGAATTTCATGACAAAAGCGGGTATCAGATATTCAGAATTTTGTTTAACGTGTTATGCATATTTCTATTATATTCGAAATAAAAAGAATGTTCGTCTTAAGCAGAATACTTAACCACATTCTAGATCTGAGTCATCGTGGGTGCAAGTAACACTAACTGACTGAGCTATTCTGAAAATGTCTGTATTGAGTTGGTTTCTGTATAATTGAAAAGTTTATAAATGTATTGATTTGTTAAACATTTATTTTCTATACTGTATCGACATGTGAAACTTGTATGATTTACTTACTGATATTATCTATCACTGTTTATTTTAAAATTTTTATTTTTCAGAAAATAGGACGTAGAAGTGATAAAGGACGCATACAAGGTTAGTTAGGCGTAGATAAAAAATTATATAGATAATTTTTTGTATGTGCAAGGAATTTAAAAATTGTAGACATTTAAGAATCATGTAATACTAATGTAGTATTGTGCGTGAATTTTAGAATATTATGACTAAGTCCTTATGTATGAAAATTATGTACTGAGGTATGATAAATGATGTAACATTTAGTGAATATTTGGATTGTTGATGCAAATACTTTATGAGTAAATGATGTAGTGCAACTTCGGCAAAAATGTTAACAATTTAGAAACAAATTATAGTGATTTTGGGGAGAACGGTGTTGTTTATTGGCATTCTAATTATTTTTTCCTTTAGCTAAAAGATTTGAAAGCGCCTTTGTCAAAGGCATCATTTTCCAATGCTTTAAAAACTCATTGTTATAGTTGAAATCGCTATAAAATCCAATGTAGCATCATCCCTTTCCCCAAAGTTAACAAAACCGACAATGATTTAGAACATTTTAGAAAGTTTTTGACTCAAAATGGCAATGATTTGCGGCACTTTACAGTATCTTTAGTAAGGATATTGGCGTGTTAAATGATTGTACGACGGATTTGGAAAAGACGGTAAGCTTTTAATGCACTTTTAATATTTTGGAGTGTTTTCTTCAAAAATTGGCGACATAGGACAGCATTTTCTTGCAATTTGGGCTTAACCACTAACGCTTTAGAACATTTGAGAGAGATTTTTGCAAAAACGGTGACACTTTAAGACTGCTTAGAGTGTTTTTGGCAAAATCAATGACTTTTTATGGAAGTTTATGCCATTTGCGGCAATAAATATGACATTTGAAAGCATTTTTGTCGTGTCCGGTGACATTTTACAATAGTTTGGGCCAAATTGCGAACGCTTTAGAACATTTTGGTGTGTTGCTGTCTAAAGTGGTTACGTTCTATGACAATTTGGAGAGTTTTTGAGAAAACCGATTATGCTTTAAAGCATTTTGGAGTGTTTTGGGTGAAAATGGTGATATTTTACAGTATTTTGTATCACATTTTCCTATAACTGCAACATTTTCAACCATGTTAGAGCATTATTTTCAAAGACAATGACGTCTTATGACTTTTTTATTTTTTTAGTTAAAATGGTCACGCTTTCGGTAATCCTAGAGTGTTTTCGGCGCAAACGGTGATGTGTGGTTGCATTCTATCATGTTTTTCGAAGTAACAACAACATTTTAGAATTTATTAAAAAAAAGTGTTTAGGGGAATGGGCTGATGTTGCATTGGATTTTATAACGATTTTGCTATAACAGTGAGTTTTTAATTCATTTTTGAGTGTTTTTGACTAAGATGGTTATTTTTCAAAGAAATTTAGAGTGGTTATAGTCAAAACAATGACGTTTTAAAATGTTTAGTGGTAGTGTTAGCGATTACGATGACGTTTTACGGCCTTTTAATGCAACTTCAGCAAAAATGGTGACACTTTAGAAACAGATTATAATTATTTTGGTGAGAACGGTATCATTTTTTGGCATTCTAACTGTTTTTTTTTTCCCCTTTAACTAGGACATTTGAAAGCACCTTTGTCAAAGACATCTTTGTCCAATGTAAATTATTATAAAATATTGGTGACTAAAATGTAAGATTTTCAAAGTTCGAGGGGCTAATGTATGAATTTCTAATTAATGGGGAAAAGAGAAGTAATTTGTTATATATGTGGGGCCATAAAATAAAATTTTGAAACTCATACCTAAGCCTATTAACAAGCCCAAAAATTTAACCCATATTTAAGCATAATTCAAGCCCAAAATTTTGTTAAATGGAGGCCTAATACTATTGATCAAACCAAGCCCAAATGAAAATAAAATAGAAAGCTCACAAAACCAAACCCAATGAAAGCCCAAAACTAAGCAAAATGGAAGGCCTGAATATAGAAGTATTTGGCTTTGTTTAGAGAATTTTATACATAAGAAGAAAGAAAAGAAGCTAAGGCAAAAATTGAAAACAAAGAGTTGAGAACCCGTGAAAGAGAAGAGAGAAATGAAAAGAAGGGTGGCCGACAAACGAAGCAGAAGAAAAAGAAGAGAGAAAGAGAGAAAAGAATGAGGAAGAGGAAAAGTGAAGGAGAAGAAGAGAAGGAAGGAAGAAGAGAAGAAGAGAGAAAGAGAAGGAAGAAGAAGAGAAGAAGAGAGAAAGATAAGGAAGGAAGAAGAGAATAAGAAGAAAGGAGGAAAAGGAAAGGTGGTTGAGAAAGAAGGGAAGAAAGGAGAAAGAAAGAAAGAAAGAAAAGAAGAAGAGAAGAGGAAAAAGAAAAGAGAGAGATAAAGGGCAGCTGAGCGAGGAGAGGAAGAAAGAAGAAGAAAAAGGGAGAAGAGGTAGGAGCTAAAGACAAAGAAGAAAGGTAAGAAGAATTTTGATTTGCTAAGAATTTCTTGAAATTCTGATTATGTATGGGAATTATATGTTATTTGAACTGTTGATTTTGAAAAGGTTATGGGCATTACATGATTTGCATCTATAGGTATATGGCCATGTTTATGATGCAAAATATGGTGAAGGTGGACTGTAAGCATGCATAATAGTTGGTAAATGAAGAAATTATTGGAAATGTTAAAATAAAATTGAATAGGGCAATAACTAAGTAGGCATAAGGCAGTGTTCTGGTTGTGTAATTAAAGTATCAATGATGCATGGGAAATGGTGGCTAAAGTGTGATTAAGTTTTGGGACTTGAAAATTTGGTAAGGCGGGGGTGATGTTTTGTTGCTGGAATTTCTAACTTAGGCTTAGTGTTTTTTTTTTTATATATAAAATGAATTATAGAACTCCGATTTATAAACAGTAAAATTTTATAGAAACTAGACTCGACAATAAGCAGCATAGTAAAAAATTAGAATTTTTCGTAATAGGATGATTTCCTATAAATTTTAGAAACTTGGCGGTCTTGTAAGGCATTTTGGCTGTCAAAAATTCTGGGCAACGTACGGAAAACCAAAAATAGAATAGTGTTCTTGACATCCGATAGTAGCGTCCTAAAATTTTGTGAAAATTAGACATAGAAAAATAACATATCCAAAAACCAGCTTGTTTCATAAAGGAATAAGTTCGCAGTAAATTTCGAAAGTGAATTATCCTGTGTCGATATTGCTCGTTATCCTGTGTTTGTACAGTATGTAATAAATTGGTTATAACTCGAATATTAGGAATCAAAATCAGGATTCGTAAAGGATTATAGAAACTAAACATAACAAGAAGAAAGGAAATAGTTAAATATTAGGTTATTTCGTCAAGAAATGACTTCTTAGAAAATTCATAAACTTGTTGCCATGTTATGAAATTTGATTGGAACAATATCTATTAATTTAAGTATAAGTTAAACTCTAGAATTTCGATTAAGGTATCGTAAAAGGCTAAATAAACTAAATTTATAAGGGAGGAACAAGTTAAAAATTTGACTTAAAATATATTTTTGATTGATCACAGCAAAAGTGTGAAGTTGTTCTCTTTGCAGTGAAGACTTATCTAAAATAATCAAAAAATGAATTTCAATCATTTTACTTGGTGACTTCAGACTAAGCTCCGTAGTAATCTAAAACGCCTTAATCTCTTATATTGGGGTGTAGTGTTCATGCATGATATAATTGTTCAGTTATGAGTTAAGTGTGCCATATTAATAAAAAAAAATTCTAACGAAGATTATTTAATATAGATAGCCAGCTGGAGCACCCATTGACTACGTCGTAATTTAAATTGGCCAGACCCTAAGCAATGAGTGGATACTTTACTTTTCTAAAATATTGTTTTGATATAATGATTGGAATGTGAATGCTTTGAGATTTCATTAAATCTTTATTTCTGATTAAAGTAAGTTTTTGTAAATTTAAGAAATGATGAGCATTTTAGTACACTCGAGTATGTTTATATTCAATGAGAATTCATATGAAATTCTATTGATTTTGCAATTTAAGATATAGACTTTGTAATTGATTTGATGTGCATTCGTGAAACTGTTTTGGTTTATGATTTCAAAGCTATTGATGAATTTGTTTTAAAATGAGTTTGAAACTTGATTTTCAACCTACAAGGCCAGAGACTAAGTCGCCTTCGGGCCATAAATTGTCTTCGAGTTAAAGATTGCTCTATAAGGCCAGAGGTTCGCCTATAAGCCAGAGGTCGTATTTTGATTAACTGAGACACATTACGAGGTAGAACACTAGAGTCAGTGTTTTCTACTTTATAATCATTTTTTCGAAAATGATTTTAACACAGCAGAACAGTTTTGAAACGTGGTGTCGAATCCTATTTTCGATAACATAGTTTGAATTCCTTTATTGCAGCATACATTTGCATGATTTGGAATTAAATTCTGACTTGAATTTATTTACAATAAAATATAAATTTTCTAAGATATGTATTTTTTGCACTATAATATTCACTCATTAGGTTTTTCGAGACTCACCCCTCACATTTCTAATTTTACAAGTTAGGCATTTAGTTAGTGGAAAAGAAAGAAGTTTCAGTAAAATAGAGACAGAAACAGAAGAATAGAGTATACATTACAATCACTAGAGCATATGGGTCCGTCATGTACAAAAATCTTACATAGTTCAGACAGTAGCATATTTTAGAGTCGTGTCTTAAATACTAATGAGTTACATTTATGTTATGATTAGGCTTATTGCCTTTGAGTGATTTATGCATTGTGTCTGATATTGTTATTAAGTATGAAAACTGTGTATGCATTTATACAGACAGAGAGAGAGGCTAAGGGTGATGATAAGAATCCGTCACCTGCCGGTAATATCTCTGAATTTGGAGATGTTAAAGAATGAGAGCTGTCGTAGTGTTGAGATACTTGTATTAGAAGATGTTAGTGATGTAGAGTATACCATAGATGGCAAGGCCTGAGTGATTATGCATACCATAAACACACAGGTTAAAGATGAGGAGGGTGAGCATGTTTTGAGAGATAACATTTTTCACACTAAGTATCATGTTCAAGATAGAGTATGTAGCTTGATTAGATGGTGGTAGTTGTGTGAACGTTGCTAGTAAGCCTTTATTGATAAGTTGAGCATGTGCATTGTTAGACATCTTAGACCTTATAAGTTACAGTGTTGAATGATTATGGTGAGGTCAAGATCAATAGACAGGTGATAGTGGCATTTTTAATAGGAAAGTATAAGAAACAGGTGTTATGTGACGTAGTACTTGTACACATAGGGCACTTATTATTGGGTCGACATTGGCAACTATAGGCGTGTCATTCATGATGGTTATAGTACTCCTTTAAGAAAAATGTAAAAAAGATTTGTTCCAGGTGTATTATGTATAAGAGAGCGAAATCTAAGGTTAAACTTCATGGTCTGTATATATCTTTACCTGTACCTAGCGAACCTTAAGTAGATGTTACCATGGATTTTGTGTTAAGTTTAGCTAAGACTAAGAAGGCCAGAGATTCTATTTTTGTGGTTATGGATAGATTTCGTAAAATGACACATTTTATCCCGTGTCAAAAGACAGATTGTCACACCTGTTTCTTTTTAACTGCAAATACATACTTACATTCTTTATATATAATGCTATTCTTTTTATTATATAAAACTTAAACATTTTTAGTCAACAATTTTTTTTTTTACATACAAGTATACATATAATACAACTCTTTGACATACAACTCACTTATTACCAACCTATCCAAGCATATACATATACGCACCTAATAAACCTTACTGGCGTCCTCTATCACCTCTATGTGCTATTATTTAAAAAATAAATTTTTTAATAAAAGGGTGAGATAAAAATCTCAGTAAGTAAATCATACAAGTGTTATATGTCGATGTAGTTCAAAATTATGAAAACTTAAATAATCAGTATATTTTTAAACTTTTCAATTCTATAAAGTTCATTCAAATACAACCGTATTCAGAACAGCATAGTCAATTAGTGTTACCTGCACCCACGGTGACCCGGTTACAGAACGTGTTCACGTATTTCGCATTAAGCGGTCATTCATATTTATATATAACAGAAACGCGCACAACGCGCTAAACAGAATTCTTACTAGCCTGCAAACCTTGTCTTTAATATGAGGTCCGGCTAGATTAGAATAACATAACTAACTACTAAGCAATAAAACACATTCTTTTTTCAAACATTTTACGCATTGACAACATTTCATATTTGTTCTCTAAATGTGATATCGGCATAAACATTCAAATTCATAAACATTTCATTAACGTACCAACATGTACAAATCACATTTTCATCAAACATCGAATATCGCATAATTTTCAAAACAATAAAATACATGCACGATTTACTTACATTTGTTTTCGCTCTTCTTAAGTATGTTCTTATGTTAATGTTCCATACCTAAAACAAATTAACACCACCTATTTCAGTTACACATTCATACTTGTCGTTAGCTAACTACGACATCCACATATCCCAAAAATGATACTTAACGAATTCCTAAAACATGTTCATTATCATATTCACTTCATTCACTATTTTATATATACCTATACATACATATAACTAGATATGTATATTACAACAATTTCTAGAAACAAAACACATTTAGCGTACATTTCCGAAATCATTACATGTTACCATTCCCATCAATTTATTTTTCAACATATCCGCATTATCAAATCCCAAACAGTCCCAAATATCTCAAACAAACTCGGCCTACCGAAATTATCAAGATTCGATTCCAATTCCACCGCTCACCATCTCAAATCCACACATAACAATTTAAGTCATCATAAACACATATT
>JAXCLQ010030113.1:12666-26793 GCA_035584115.1 Cedrela odorata | reverse complement strand
ATTTGATCATTCGGATTCGAAATACAAATCCATAAAAATGTTAGAAATTAGACTTATGGGAGAACATTTTGTAAAAAATTCAGATTAAAATTCATTAAGGATTGGTCACAGTGAGAATGTGAAGTTGTCCTTTGTGTAGTAAAGGGGTGTCGAAAGTTATTAGAAAATGAGTTGTGAACATACGACATAGACAATGTCAATTCGAACTTTGTAATAACTTAAATATCTTAAATCCTATTTGGGGTAAAATACACATGCATAATATGATACATGTATTCATTTTTTTCAGTTATGAATAAAAGAATTTCTAACGGTAGTTATGTTCTGTAGATCGTCGACCCGAACACTAGTTAATCCCGTCTTAGTTCGAAGTGCAGATCCTGATTGTGAGTGGAATACTTAAATCTTTTTATATTCATAATGTGACGTTTATAATTATTTTCATGACTACGGCTATGTTTACGGAAAAAAATATTAAATTATATTCATGATGTATAATGTTTATGATATATATATATATTATGATAGGTATTTATGCTAAATATATGATGATATATTATGATATATATATATATATGTTTATGGCATATATATTGTGATATATATATATTTATGCTGTATATATCTATGATATTTAAGTATTTAAGACGTGTATATATATATTTATATGGAAGTGTTGATGAGGTATGAGACTATGGCTAGGAGGAGGCCAATTATGAGTTTGACATGAACTGTTTATATATGACATGTATATGTGTATGATTGCATGCATGTGCGTGTGTCATAGATTTGATCTATGGATACAGATATAATCCCTCTGCCAGGTCAAGTGCATAGCCCTGGACATGAACCACACAAGTATATATGGGTATGATGGGTATACGTATTTGTGTATAAGATGAATCCAGATATAAATGTCCCTCTGTCCGGTCAAGTGCGTAGCCTGGACATGGACCAAGTAAGATATATGAGCATGATATTCATATTTATATGCTTGTGTATGATGGTACCACGATATGTATAAAAAACAAATATGAAGGATGATGTGGAATTTGATTTTCTTAAAGGATATGTATATGATGACCTTATCAACATTTTCTTTTCACTCAATAAGCCTTCCCAAGACTTACCCCTTCCCTTACTTCAATTTTATAGGTTATGTGTATGTGATCTAGAGGTACAGCAACTTATTTTAAAGACAGACTAGTGGATCGGGATATTGTCATGCAGTCACTAAGTGTTTTGGGTCCACACATGCATTATGGTGTCTAGTTCGGACATTATAGTCTTAAGTTATGTTTATAAAACAGTGATCATATATATATACATAATTTGATAATGGTTGTATTATATGTATATCTTGGGCATAGAGTCTTTTGCAGATTTTCTAATAAACTGAGTCTATTTAAAGAATGTGATAATGTGTTGACTTGAATTGAGTTACTTGTATGCCTAATAATCCATATATAGCAGGTTACAGATATTATGTCTTTCAGTTGTGTGATGATATGAGCCTAAAGAAGACAAGGGGATTCTTGTCTTCTGCAAGTCACGTTCCAGAGATTCTGGGATGTGACAATTTCTGTACAATTGAAAAGTTTGAAAATGTATTAATCTGTTTGAACATATATTTTATGTATCGTATCGATATATGAAACTTGCACGATTTACTTACTAAGATTGTATCTCACATTTTATTGTAAAAATTTTATTTTCTAGAAAATAACACATAAAAAAGAGAAAGGAGGCGTATGCAGGTGGTTAGGCGTAGAAGAAATTTTGGTTATATGTAATTAATAAGAGTAATTGTAAGAATGAGAACTAGTTATGTAGATAACTCTTTATATGTGTAAGGAGCTTAGAAATTGTAGACATTCATGTAGTAATAATAACAATAGTATGTAAATAATGTAGCATTTTGTAATTATGATTGATTAATTAACTATGAGAATTGGGGAGTGACAACAACTGGTGATCTACTATGACAATGTTTATACTACGAATTTGTGTTCTAATTCAATTTTTCACTCTCACATGAATTATGTCGCTTTAGATTATCATTTTATTAGAGAACAAGTTCAAAGTAGTGTTCTTCGTGCATCACATTTCTCCTTTGCTGATTAGTTAGCATATACTCTCACCGAACCGCTAATTGGAATCTCCTCAAAGAGTTCCATCCTCCAGTAGTATGATAAAGAAAATTCCTAAATTATGTCACATGTTATACCTCTTAGGCCAAGTACACTAGAACATAAGCATAATGAAACTTGAACCTTCCTAAAAGGAGAGAAGTTGGTATCAAGTACCTGAACCTGATGTAGTTTCCTTGTTTGATCAGAGTGTAGGCAGTAGCATAAAACATAAAAGTTTATAAAACATAAAACAAACTTTTCTTCTTGGGGTTCAGCACACTTATCTAATCATCAAAGTTGGAATCGTGCTTAATGCACATGACACATGGTGCACCAAAATTTTTTAAAGTTCATAAGGTTATATTGAAGTAACATAATTAATTATATAATAAGCTATTTAATTATTTTTAAGTTAAAATCATTTTCAAAATTAATTATAAAGTATATATCATGATTTTAACATATAAAAATTAATTATAATCTAAATTTCGTAATAATTTTAAAAAATATTTAATAAATTTAAATTACAACAAAATCAATTATAAAAGTGTTTATGTATATGTATAATCACTAAAATAGACATATTATGTTATTTAGTCACATATATATCTATATGTGTGTGTATAAAATTTAATTTTTTATTGTAATTAAATATTAGTATTATTGTTTAAATTAATTAATTAAAATTTAATTTATTAAACGATAAATTTTTATAATACCAAACACAATTACTTGCTGAAACTGATACAAAATACACCAACTAACAAAGTCTATGGTTGTAAAATCAAATTTGGATGGGATTGAAAAGTTCAAAGCCTACTCCTACAACTGCTTGAATTGAAAGAAGCATCAGAAAGAATAGCCGGATGTTGCTCAAATTTGATCATATCGTTTATGGGCAATCCCACTCGTGTGCTTCAACTCCCATACCATCGCTGCCTGAATCCATGAGAATGGCAATATTATTAAGCCTCATTGGAATATTTACCCACGTTGGCTTTCCCCATCCAAAATCAACTTCATACTATGGACATCTAAGTGGACCAGTAAAACCAAACACCTTTCTACTATTGTTTAGGAATTCTTCACCTGCTTTAATATAATTATTCGCAAAAGCATCACCTTCAAAAAGTTTCCTCACGAATTCGTCATTCACCATTTTTGTAAGTTGCCGAAATTTTCCTGCTAAGCTGCTGTAATCAACGTCCATTAAATTGTCTTTAAAATTGAAAACAGTTTTTTTCTTCTAATTTCTACTGCTGTTTTTTATTTTTAAAATTGAAAACAGTCTGTTTTTTTTTCTAATTTCTACTACCGTTTTTTTTAAAAAAAAATTGAACAGAGTTTTCTTTTTCTAATTTCTACTACTGTATTTTGTTTTTAAAATTGAAAACAGTATGTGAAAACATAACCAAACATACTACTTTTTTATTATTATATTTTTTTCACTTTATATCTCTTTCTAATTTGCTCTCCTTTTTTATTTGTAAGTGTTTAAATTAGTTTTTGAGTGAGGCTATTTGCACCCTTAAAATATTATGAACATCTATATTTTAATAAAATTTTATATTACAAAAGCAATTTACTATTAGGGACAAATAAAAACAATTGTCTCAAGTGTTCATCAAAACACTTAAGAAGTTATATGTATATATATAATTTGTAGCATATGATTCTGCTTTAACATGAACTGGATTGTTTTCTTCCTTTGATTTTATTTGAATTCTTAAGCAAACTAATGACATTAAGATTATTATAATGTAACGTATGGAAACCATGTATGCACATTCCCCTATTTGTCTAGATTTTTAAAAATTTTACAATTCATCAATTGAGGCTCGGAACTCGCTCAGTTTCTATTTTTTTAAACCCTGTTCAAGGATTCTAGCAATTAACGCTCACCCAATTCTCACTCGTGAACTCACCGCTCTTTATTCCATTCAACTTCGCTACCCCCATATCATCTAATCACAATAAAATTTTTATTTTTCACACACCAAACAACCAAAATTTTTCACGCATATAACATAGATAAACACTACCATATACCCATAATGTGCACCATTGACATTTTTCACCATTTCATGCATCAATAACCCTCAAATTCTCACATTCCTCATGCGTTATGCATGGCCAAAGTACTACCACATGTACAAATCATTGAACATTGCCACTATCTCAAAATCAACCAATATGTATAAGTGATAATACATGCCACACTTATCATTCGTATC
Source organism: Cedrela odorata (assembly GCA_035584115.1). Classification (NCBI taxonomy): domain Eukaryota; kingdom Viridiplantae; phylum Streptophyta; class Magnoliopsida; order Sapindales; family Meliaceae; genus Cedrela; species Cedrela odorata. Next base: position 22,427 of record JAXCLQ010030113.1, on the reverse strand, counting down.
TATCTCAAGAACATAATGCAATAACGTAAGTGATGCACATGGCGGATACAAATCGACTGAACAAACAATGATATCTATATAAAGTGAAAGGATTACCATCCTATGACATCTCCAAATCATATTCAGATTGCCCACATGAGATATATCTCGAAATCATCAAATTTAAATTTATAACATCTCGTTCAAGCATAATATCGAACAACTTACATGCAATCCATACACAAGTTAAAATATATATATCACAACCATAACCAAACACATACATATTTAGAACATTTACTACCGTATGTTTTTGAATTATTCACTATACTCGGACAACAACACACATCACCATATGCACAAATTCTCATTACAATATATTACATTAACCATCACCACATTTTCCATTCATCATGCATAATCCTTAGCCAAAATTTTGCCATGTACATAAGACATTCCCTGCCATAACTATCCCATGCCAACAATCATATCAACACACATAGCTTGAATTACAAAGAAAGAAATTAAACTCACCTTTCTTTGTTGTTAGAAAACTAAGTCACTTGTCATTTTCTCTTCTTTCTTCAATATCCTTCTAAAGGCGTGAAACCTGGAAACACAGAAAACGATGCTCTGTTTCGCACTTACAGCGGAAGTTTGACGTACAGATCAATTTTCAAATGCTCAATGCCACTAGGGAAGCCATGATCGTCTCACCGACATGCAAAAAGGCTCCCTACTGGATCTAGACATGTACACATGCATGTTTTGGGATTTAAAATAAATTTTTAACATAAATGCAAAGTTAAGAAGTCATACTTCTTTGATCTACAATCCAAAATAGCAAGTCAAACTCCTCACCTATCTCTAGGTGTATCCACACGTCGGGTTGGTGACAATGGTTCTAGTTTCGTTATGGAATCTTCAAGCTATGGGTTTTGCTTCACCAAGCTAAGCCAAAACTTTCTCTCTCTAGCCTCTGTTCACTCTTCTTTGGTTCAAAACTGAGCACTTACCATGACTTTCACCAAGCAATGGTTCTTCTTACTTTAAAAAGAAGAAAAATCCAATACTCAAACATAAGACTTAACACTTAAGTCTTTTAATCAGCAATCAAATTGCCCACTTACTTGCTTGCAAAGCTGTCCTACACCTTTAACACACATAATCCACTTACCTTTCAATTTACTAATTGAATTAAGGTAATCTATGTGTCATGCTTGTATTGGTTGGCTCAACAAACATCAACCCAATTGATGTTTCAATATAATATATATATATATTTAATCATTACTATATATATATAAGATATTTGTATGTATTATATATAAGACATTATTATTATATTATTACTTTAATCAATATTAAAGCATTATATCTTTATATACTAATATAACATCTGTAAATCATATTTACGTTATCTCATAATTAACTGAAATATTTCCTACTCATACAGGTGTTAGAGCGTCCTTGTCGAGATATTTATTCTTTACAATAAAGAATTAAACTGCTATCTGATTAAAGTATCGGGATAATATCATTAACTAATTAATGATTATTATAAAATAACAATTACCATCATCATCAAGTAACCGACTAATGTGTGTGACCCTCTGGGTTCATTGTAAGCTGGACATTGGTAGATACGAACTCTTTCGTATCATTTTGGTATAACTTTTTGTATCTAAAGTTCTAATGATCATGAGTGACCTCTGATAAGATGCCATGACCCTTAAACACAGATGAATGAATATACCGAATAAACCCATATAGTCGAATATGTATGTAACAAAGTCCCTCCACTGTCAATTCTCTATCGAGTGCGGGTTATGGAATCGTCAACTCCCTAACCCAATCATAGGATCAGCCTCAATCCTATACATGATTCATATATCCGCGAAATACATTTCCAAATATACATGCTTTAGCCAAAGACTTTATTCCCGTGTATGACAATTCCACCTAGGATCTCAAGGTCCAACATCTGAGCTAACAGATTCCATCTTGGCTATCACTTGTCCTCATACACTTAAACACATTGCCAGCAAGCTTCTTTCACCATGCGTGGCTAGCCTGGTGTGATATACACAAGTGAACGATGTGCCTCAGTGTGGAGGGCAGCAGTAATACCTCAGGTCATAGGACCAGTGGTATACTAGTATGGTTGTATGATGTATCATTGACTGTAGATAATCACCCATATAATTTGTCACGTTTGGTCACATTCAAGAACACATTCTTTAACGTATTACCCATGTTTATGCTCTTGTGACATGAGACTCATCACCCAACTATTAGCATCTAATACTAATCCTTTGCAGCATCAAACATACTAGTCATGTAATGTCATACTCCCATATGACATCACCTCAATCTGGAACAGATTCGGATGTATTCACTGTAGATAATCACCCATATAATTTGTCACGTTTGGTCACATTCAAGAACACATTCTTTAACGTATTACCCATGTTTATGCTCTTGTGACATGAGACTCATCACCCAACTATTAGCATCTAATACTAATCCTTTGCAGCATCAAACATACTAGTCATGTAATGTCATACTCCCATATGACATCACCTCAATCTGGAACAGATTCGGATGTATTCAAATCAAAACTCTATACTTATATCTACAACTCTTTTCAGATAGAGTTCTGACATCATAATTTATCACAGAATCTCATTCTGCATCTTATATATACAATATAAATTCACAACTGAACATGCAAAATGATATAAAAGCTATTTTATTAATTGTAAACTAATTTACAATTAATTACAGAATTATATATATATAAGGATGATATCCTTGAACCGTATGATACGATTGTTTTAAGGCATATCTCCAACACCTTCTTCTTCTCGTTTTGATCTCTTGGCTCCTTTTCTTCTGTCTTGTTTTTCCTTCTCTATTCCCGTTTGCTCACTCTCTCTTCTCTTCTCTTTTCTTGCTCTTCCCTTCACCCCTCTCTCGATTGTCAAGTTCATCATCATCTCTTAAAAGAAAATAACAGCAATGCTTTACTAACCTTATTTTCCCATGGGTTTATCTCTTTTAGTCTTGAGTTTTTCCCCCTTGCATCTCTCGGTTCCTCCTTTTCTCTTTTCTCAAAAATTCCATCTCTTCCCTGTCATTCTCCTTTCTTCTCTAAGTTTCTCCATCTCTCTCTAGAATGTGTTAGAATGTTTCCCTTTTGTTTTTAAAAAGAAAGAATAAATGAAATACAACAAAATGATTCATTTAAATGCAAAACATGGGCCGATACTATTCATCCAATTTGGGCTAAATTTTCATTTTATTTTTCTAGCCCATTTGTCATTTAAATTGATAAAAATAAATCATTTAATTTAAAAAGTTAATTTATTTAGCTCATTTTTCTTGTAAATTTTATTGACCCATTAGGCCAAAACTCATGCAACATCCCTTGGTCTATTTATAATTAATTCATTTTTCAAATCATTGATAATTTTTGTTCGAAAAAATTTTATTTTGATCACTAAGACTTTATTGTAACTATTAAAAAAAATTTTAGTCGTTACATTTGGACTCGAGTTCTGCAAAGAAACTAGGCGTTTTATGCAGAGTTTGGTCAGAATCTTCACACCAGCACTACAATATTAAGGACCACAGCCTCTTCATTTGCACCTCGACCTAACTACCAATCACCATACGCCTCACAGCCGAGCTCGTCTTGTCCCGTTCAGTTAGATGTAGACAATAATAGTTTCGATGATGAGATCTTAGGCTACCTATAGCTATATGATTTTGTTTTATGCCCTATGTTTATCTCTTGACTATGAAATGGTTATCGTTTTGTCGTTTTGAACTATTGCATTGTATTGTTGATTTCCTAATTAATAAAAATTTTATGTCTTCATACTTGCGTGAATCTTAGTATCTTATTTCCTTCTTTGATTGCTGACAAAAAGGGAGAGAAATAAAAACATTTGACATTAAAGGAAATCATAACTTAAAAGATAACTTCATAGACCTTAAGGGGGAATTGGATGCATTAAATTGATTAAAATCCTTAAACACTTTGTTTTGTCATCATAAAAAAATGGGGAGGTTGATGATATCATGTTAGTAGTTTTTAATTTGAAATCGATGATATCATGATATATAAGTGTGTGTCTTCGATGATAACCAATTCTATTGTAATGTCAATTTAATTTATGGACAATAAAATGGATTTCGACATGTTAAGAATCAAGAAAATTGTATATGAATATACTTGTGATCAAACTAAACAATTTTCTGTGAGAAGTGTGATTTAAGCTTAACAAGATCGATACTTGAAGCCAAAGGATCGACATTTTCGTTAAACGAATTGATACCTTTACCAACCAGATCGATACAATTAAAGAAGGTCGATACTTGGAAGACGAGATATCAATATCTTGCAAACCAGAATCCTCAAAGGGAATCACTAAGACAATCGGATCTATACTCAGAGGACGCAGATCGATATGAGTAGAGAAGATCAATACCCAAAGTAGAACAGATCGATACTTCGCATTCCAAAGAGTTAGAAATCAATTACAATACAAACTAGATTGATATAAGAGTTAAGGAGATTGATACTTCGGATTCCAGAGAGTTCAAAAATAATTATAAGACGAACCAGATTGATACCAAAGTTGAAGAGATCAATATGTGAAAGAGAAAGGATCGATACTCAAGATCCAAGACAAACTCAGATTCAAATTTTGCTTAAACGAATCAATACACTGCCAAAACGGATCAATACTTGTTGATATTTTTAAAGCTCAACGGTAACTTCTATAACATTTATGACAGACATTAAATGTACCTAATCAAACCATTGGACACAAGGGTCTTCACAAAGAGAATAAGTATAAATAGAAGACTTGAAGACAAAGAGACAGAGCATATTCTTGGAAATCAATTGAATAGTTATCTTGAATTTTTGACGCAAATACATTTTCTCTCTCTATTGCAACTTCACATTTTTACTTTCTTTATAAGAGAAAATTACTTGTACGAGCTTATTGATATATCAGCTCTGTTATGAGAGTTCTAAAACAGAATTATATTTCTAATTTGAGTGAGTTTATCTTCACCATGATTAAACGAAGATTGTATTCGGTTTTTCTTCATCCTGCAAAAAGAAAGTGTACGGTTGTCCTTCACCTCAGAAGGAGTTGTATTGGGTTTCATTTGATTCGAAAAAACAAGAAGATAATTAAACTTGGGTGGCGATCCAAAATCGAGAGAGTAAACATAGAGTAAGCTTGCCGAATCACTATAAATTCTTTGTTTGCTTTCTTTCTCTCTTTACTGTTTTATTTGCTGCATTGCATTAATAACTCCATTCATCTTAAGCTTTTAATTTTTAAATAACTCAATTCACCTTTCTCTTGGGCACTGCCAACTGGGTCAACACTTTGTTTTTCTTTAATAATGACAGTATTATGATTTATCTTTTCATTTATGTTGATGACATTATTATTACAGGTGCTAATGATGAGGTTGTGCAAAAGTTCATCCAACTGGTTGATCATCAATTCTCCCTAAAGGATTTTTAAACCATTAGTGTACTTTCTTAGAGTTGAAGTGGTTCCTCTCAAGGCCTATTTTTGACTCAACGCTAGTACATAAATGAACTTCTTGATCGAACACACATGACGAATTCAAAGCATGTCACTACACCCCTTGCCACTACTCTTATACTTACCCTTCACTTGAACACGATGTTCTTTGACTACTTTGAGTATCATACTATTGTTGGCATCCTTCAATATTTGTCACTTACAGGCTTTGACATTGCTTATACGGTGAATAAGATATCTCCATCTATACATCAACCTACTAGTGATCATTGGACTGCTATCAAGTGACTTCTACGTTATCTCTATGGGATCATGGAGTTGTTATGTATCACCACACAATATTATCTTCCATGCATTCTTTGATGCAGATTAGGCAAGTAATAAACATGATTTCACATACACCAATGCCTATCTTCTTTACCTTCACCGCAATCCTATTTCATAGAGCTCTAAGAAGCAGTGCACAGTGGCTCGCTTGTCTACCAAAGCTGAATATCACTCTGTGGCAACTGTTGCAGCTAAGATTATTATATCTGCTCTCTTCTTATTGAACTTAAGGTTTCTCTTCTATAACAACTGGTGATCTACTGTGACAATGTTGGTACTATGAATTTGTGTTCCAATTCAATTTTTTACTCTCACATAAATTATGTCACTTTAGATTATCATTTTATCAGAGAACAAGTTCAAAGTAGTATTCTCCGTGCGTCATATGTCTCCTCTACTGATCAGTTAGCATATGCTCTCACCAAACCGTTAATTGGAATCTCTTCAAACAGTTCCATCTTCCAGGAACATGATAAAGAAAATTCCTAAATTATGTCACATGTTAGATGCCTTAGGCCAAGTACACTAGAACATAAGCATAATGAAACTCGAACATTCCTAAAAGGAGAGAAGTTGGTGTAAAGTATCCGAACTTGATATAGTTTCCTTGGTTGATCAAAGTGTAGGCAGTAGCATAAAACATAAAACAAACTTTTCTTCTTGGAGTTCATCCCACTTATCTAATCTCAAAGTTGGAATCGTGCTTAATGCACATGACACATGGTGCACCAAATTTTTTTGAAGTTCATCAGGTAATTTTGAAGTAACATAATTAATTATATAATAAACTATTTAATTATTTTTAAGTTTAAATCATTTTAAAAATTTATTATAAAGCATATATCATGATTTAACATTTAAAAGTTAATTATAATCTAATTTTTGTAATAATTTTAAAAAAATTTAATAAATTTAAATTACAACATAATCAATTATCAAATAATTAACTATATAGATTTGATGAATCAATTATAAAAGTAGTTTATGTATATTTATAATCACTAAAATAGACATATTATGTTATTTAGTTATATGTTTGTGCGTGTGTATAAAATGTAATTTTTTATTGTAATTAAATATTTGTATCATTGTTTAAGTTAATAATTAATGAATAAAAAATATTACCTTATATTTAACGGATAAATTTTATATATATTGCGGTTGTCTCACCGGGTGTAGTGTGGATCCATCTTAAAATTTATAAGGAACTTTATCTTTTTATACATATATGAAGATACAAATAAAAATTACATCATATTTGATGCTCCCAATACAAATATTACACCGTAAAAAAATTTCTTCTTATGTGGTTTGTGATTGTGCGAGGAGAATCAAACTGTTACCTCTTACTTTCAAGGAGGTCAAACCAACAAGACGAGAAGTTATTCGTTGGAATAAAAAAGAACAAGCTATCCACATAGCATATTCGCTTCGCTACTATTGAAAATTTAGTAAATTTGCTGCCTTCGAAATATGCATAACATAAAAATGATAAATTTTTATTATACCAAACACAATTACATGCTGAAACTGATACAAAACACACCAACTAACAAAGTCTATGGTTGTAAAATCAAATTTGGAGGGGATTGAAAAGTTCAAAGCCTACTCCTACTACTGCTTGAATTGAAAGAAGCATAAGAAAGAATAGCCGGATGTTGCTCAAATTTGATCATATCGTTTATGGGCAATCCCACTCGTGCTTCAACTCCCATACCATCGCTGCCTGAATCCATGAGAAGGGCAATATTATTAAGCCTCATTGGAACAGTTACCCACGTTGGTTTTCCCCATCCAAAATCAACTTCATAATATGGACATCCAAGCGGACCAGTAAAACCAAACACCTTTACTTTACTACTATTGTTTAGGAATTCTTCACCTGCTTTAATATAATTATTTGCAAAAGCATCACCTTCAAAAAGTTTCCTCACGAATTCGTCATTCACCATTTTTGTAAGTTGCCGAAATTTTCCTGCTAAGCTACTGTAATCAACGTCCATTAAATTGCCTTTTTCATCTGACCAATTTGCTGTTACTGCGTGATACATGTTGCCAATACAATGCTGTGACAATGGTTGATTCATTCGCCTTCGTAGATTCACAGGAATTGTTACAAGAGGAATGGCCTCATTTCTTTCTCCAGCAATATTTATGAGAACACCCCAAATAAGTGCAGATAGTACAACAAATCGTGACCCATTTCCGATTTTTTCTCGTAGAGCAGCTATCTTATCACCATCAAATACAAACCTTTTTGTTATACATTCTGTGGAGCGATGCTTTTCGTTAACTCTTTCCGAGATGCTTGGAACCAATTCATGCGGTGGGAAAATAGACGTGCAATTGAATATGACATCTTTGATATTAGTAGTCGAATCCAGAGCAAGCATAGACCAGTTTTTAACAAAATAGGATGCCCCTACTGCATCTGTTATAAGATGGTTAAAACAAACACTAATTGCAATTCCACCGCAATCAAAGTAATTGATCTGGACAGCGATATTCACCCGAGTACTTAACTTTTTATTGGGACTGAATGGCATTAATTCTTCAACTTCTAGTGTATCCATATTCTTGTTATTAAGAACTTGGGACATGTTACTGGATACACGAGCTTCAACAAATGGAACGCCATGATCGTTACAATCAACAGAAAAATAATCTTTTACTTGTCCAGCAAAAGGATAATAGTGGGTTAATGCTTTTGAGAGAGATGTTTTCAGGAGATGAGAAGTTTTGTGAACATCAACAACTTGTGAGTAAAAGAAAATATATGGGAAATAAATATCAGGAGTTAATTGATCGAGAAGAGAAAGCTTATATGTTTTCAGGTGGTGAGGAGTTGGAGAAGATGGTTTGATGATTTCTTTGGAAATAATACTGAGCTTCATGATGAAAGAAAATGCTTGCTTAACTAAGATGAGTTAATGGTGAAACCGAAGGATGGATTTTATAACTTTTATTAATAAAGAAATTGTATATGCTGACAGTTGCCAAGTTTGAATGTGCAAGTGGGGTTGACGATTCACATGGGATTGATAATCTTGGCCTTGATTTACGATTGATGTCAGAAAGAAAAGGATTGTTTTTCTTAGAGTAATGTGATACTCAACTCGGTTGTATAATATTTTTAATCTTTTAATGACAATAGTTAGTAGAAAATAATCTTTTTTTTTAAAACAAACAAACAAACAAACAAACAAACAAAAATCAATCAATTTAATTGGTTTAATTTTTTGAGAAAATCGTGGATCTTATTTACTAAATGACACAGTATGCATGACTGTAACATTACACTCAGTTAAAATTATTCAAATGATTTTTATATTCAAAATATAATTTGTTTTATATACTTATCATAGCATAGATCTCAAGATATATAGCTGTCACATTTAAGGCCAAAGCCAAATATGCGGGGTGGGCAAAAAGATATAATTTTTATCATGGATAATATAATACAATTGATACGTGTTCATAGTAATGGGCGTTTTCATTATCGCAAATATTTCTTTGCTTCTATTCATTCCAATTTCAAAAAATTAACCATAAATGTCGAATAGAGAAGGCTTACACACTTCTGTTTAAGGCCCAGAATTTGAAGAAATTAAATAGAGACAGTGTTTTTATTATTATTTTTGAAAATGAATAAAGTAGTTATTTTGACAGAAAATTCATAATTAATTTTTAAAATAATATTTTCTGTTTGAAGTTTACAAAATATTACAACTAAACTTGTTTTCTAATCTCTACTACTGTTTTTTATTCTTAAAATTGAAAACATTTTTTTTTCTAATTTGTACTACTTTATTTTGATTTTAAAATTGAAAACAGTATGTGAAAACATAACCAAACAAACTTTATATATATATATAT
>JAXCLQ010030113.1:0-12566 GCA_035584115.1 Cedrela odorata | reverse complement strand
GTACTACTTTATTTTGATTTTAAAATTGAAAACAGTATGTGAAAACATAACCAAACAAACTTTATATATATATATATTTTCACTTTATATCTCTTTCTAATTTGCTCTCTTTCTTATTTGTAGGAGCATCAAAGATACTTCTTCACTCTTTTCCTTGTCCTTTTACTCTTAGCATGTAATGTTATGAAGAAGACACACACACACACACACACACACACACACACACACACACATACATACATACATATATATATATATATATATATATACACACTTGTAAGTGTTTAAATTAGTTTTTTAGTGAGGCTATTTGCACCCATAAAATATTATGAATATCTATATTTTAATAAAATTTTATATTACAAAAGTAATCTACTATTAGGGACAAATTAAAATAATTAAATAAAATGTTCTCTTTTTTACACCATACATTTGTCTTTATTAAAAATAGCTGATATATATATATATATATAATCCGTTTCGGAGAGGTATTTGTAGAATAGATAATAAAAATAAAAATAAATTAATTCTCTCTATATATTATATATTAGTAAATTAATTAAATCCTAAATAAAAAATAAGAAACTGAATTGCTATTATTGTATCTATTAGCAAAAGATAACAAGTTGTTGTTGCTCAGTACTTCAAAAAATAATTTGTAAGAAAAAGAAGTAAGTTGCAATCTGCAGTAACTGAAGCAGGAATTTAGTTTAGTTTAGGAGGACAAGATCAAAACACTTGAGAAGTTATATATATATATATATAATTTGTAGCATATATTTCTGCTTTACATGAACTGGATTGTTTTCTTCCGTGATTGTATTTGAATTTTTAAGCAAACTAATGACATTAAGATTATTATAATGTAACGTATGGAAACCATATATGCACACTAAAGGAGCTGTGAAGGAGCGAAGAAGGGTAGGTTCCCCCTTCTCAGATTACAAATATATACATATATATATATATATATATTTTTAATATGGTCAATTTTAAAATGCTCTTTCTGAATTTAAAAAATTTAAAATAATTTACTATTTTAATTTAAGTCTTTTCATTAAAAGCCAACTACCCGACTTTATAAATAAATAAATAAAAAGAAAAGATGAGTACTACATTTACACTATTGTTTAAAACATTCTAACAGAATAAAATCTATCATTACATGACAAATTATAAATATAAAAAAAGTATAATTTAATATACTTTTAAAGGTAAGAAATTGCAGTAGTCAATATATATATATATATATTGAATCATTTACAAATAAATTCTAATAACGCCCATATAACTTTAATATCATAAAATTTTTTGAAATGTTCATATAAATTATAATAACTCATATTATTAATATTTAGGAAATGACCTGAGACACGGATGAAGCCTAATGAGCCTTGGACCAACAGAGGACTTTGGCGAAAGTCCTTTGAAGGATAGGTAAAATCCAAGGCTAATTCAAACCTATGGGATCCTAACCATAGAGTGGCAAAGACATTAGACACAGTAAGGTCTGAGACCTCCCAAGTTCAATAAACAGTCTTGGGCTTAGACGTAGAATTCTGAGACCTCCTTCAAATGGCAAAGATCTAGAACATAACATAAGCTCGAGCCCATTCTAATTTGATGAAAAAGGTCTTAGGCAAAAGATTTGTGAGAACTCTTAATAGTTACGTATGGTCATAGGATTCAAGTTCTTTTTAGATTTTTCCATAACAAAAATTAATGGTCTGGTAGATGTGTTCTGCAATGGACTCAAAATCTCTTGATTTTTGGAATACTGATGCTTATAAACTTAAGTTTCTGTGATCCCTGGAATTTGAATACGTTTGGGATTATGATTTCCAAATTCTTTAGAATATTAATAAGTTTGAGAGACTTAACGATAAAGGGAGGGAGCAGCCTATAAAAGGTGACAAATGGTAACCAGCTATGCATGTTACGTTACACACATTAGAACACATAACACTCTTCGCAACTTTTGGGCTGTTGTTATTCCCTTTCTCCTTCAAACACCAAAAAACAAAACCTTGACTTAAGTATTAAAAGGTTTTTGTCAGACCACCGACTTTTACTTTAGAGAGTTCTTTGTAATTCCAGGTTATAAAACAATTGACCGAACAAGGAAGACTAATTCTGGTGCATAGAACTCCAAAAAGAATTTTGTTGCATCAACATTCGGCACCTTCTATGGGAAGACTTGAACAAAAAGCTAAAAATGACAGTAATCCAGAGAAAAGCCATGGCAACAACGTGAGCTTATGCAACTAGAAAACGTACGATGGCAAGAGGGGATCCCGAAGGAAACCCTCACGAGGTGACAATGGTAGCTAACCAGGATAGCGATAATCAATAACCACCATTTGGAGACGTAAATTGCGATCCAAAAGTTTCATCTCTGCATCAAAATTCCTACAACCAAGGGGACGCAGAAACCATATAGTGGATTCAAAGGTTTGCTAACAACAAAAGATAGCATGCAGAAAAAGATCGACAAATTTAAATGTTGGCAAAAAAAGTCGCGGAGATGAAAAGAATGCTTTAAGGCGGTTCTTTTGGGCCAAGGATGGCTATAACATCGAAGACTATGGATAGCAGCATTGTTAATGTTCTATATATCAAGGATCACGAAGTAAGTCCTTGGCAAAGTACCTTTAGGAGAAAATATACTGCTGCGGAAAAAGAGAAGAGAAAAGTCTCCAACTACCCTTAAGAAAAACCCAAAAATGGCAATGCTACTTTTAGGTTTGTTAATGAACCTAGCCTTGAATCCCAATACTCCCCGAATAACCCGGCGACAATCCACAAACTGAAACTGAAGAGTAGTTCGAGTTTAAAGGAGAAAGAAGGCTCTAAACGAAGCCAATCTCCAGGGAAGGGAATGTAGAAAACATGATGAAAAGGTTAGTAATCTGGAAGCTTGTGTCTGGAAGTGGGTTGAGGAGTTGGAAGACCAGAAGAAGCGAGACCAGAGGAGGAATGACAAGTTAGTATCTTGTTCGAAGTTGCATTCTAAATCTAATTTTTCCCAAAGAATTTTAGGCTTTGTTCTTCCAAGAAAGTTTAAGATGCCCTAGATAACTCCTTTCATGGGAAAAACTGATCCATTCTTACATATGAATTTATTTAGGGAGATGATGTTGATATAAGGGCTAAGCGAGTCCCAAATATGTTGGTTGTTCTTATTAACATTGGAGGGACAAACACAAAAATGGTTCATAAGTTTGACCCCTAGTAATATCTATAGCTTCGATTAACTGTATTGTGTGTTCATCAATAAGTTCAAAAGAGCTATTGCTAGCTTTAAAACCCCAAGCTCATTATTGTTGATGAAACAGAGAGAGGAAGAAAGCCTTAGAAACTTCATCAAAAGATACCACAACAAAGTGATAGAGTTAGGAGCTTATCATCACTCTATTGCATTGAAATGTCTCATGAGAGGTCTACGGTAGACCGGGGGTGATATGCAATGCAAAAACCATCCATCACTACTTATAAAGTAGCCTAAAGAAAGTTATTAGATGAAATCAAAATTGAGGATTAGGTCATCCTCAAGTTGAAGGAAGAAAAAGGAAATGAAGCCATCAAGGTCAGCATTCTCCAAGAAGAGATGAAATGAGGAGAGTGGCCTAGGTCTAAGAAGAGAGGATTTTCACGTCGTTTAATGCATTTCTTTCACAATTTCTCCAAGAAATAAAAAGATGAGAAACTTTGTTGATAGAGCCTTTCCTTATAAAAGCAAAACCGAGTGAAAATGCGAAGAACAAGTTTTGTGAGTTTTACCAAAGCGCTGTGCATCTGATGAATGAGAACTTTGATCTGAAAGACCAGATCGAAGTCCATGTTAGAAATAATAATCTGATAGATTTCGTGGCAAATAATGGGAAAGGGCTTGGAACCGTAGATCAAAGGGTCAGACATGAAAAGACGTATGAGCATTAGGCGATGATAATCTTTAGAAGGACTACATGGCAGAAAGCTTGAATCAAGCAAGAAAGAACTATTTAAAATATTCACTGCTAATTCCACTTCGGACTGTCATATTATGAACGTAAAAGTTGAGAAGAGGCAAAGAGTCGCCTCAATCCCGATTATGGTTATAGATGAAAATGAGGTCAAGGTACACTACCCACATGATGATGCCTTGTTAATAACCCTGGCAGTGGGAATGACTCAAGTCTGCCGAATGTTGGTAGATAAGGGAAGTTTAGCTGACATCATTTTCAAGAAAACTTTAGATTCCCTGAGAATTGAAGATCTAAAACTGAGACCAGTCAAGATAGCTCTCTATGATTTCAGTAAATCATGCATCTACCTGTTATGCATAGCACAACTGTCGATCACAATGGTAGATAAGCCCTATAAAAAAACTACAATAGTTGAGTTCCAAGTAATTGATCTTAAGATGCCTTATATTATGATTCTTGGAAGACCTTTTCTTAAGTCTACGAGAGTGGTAGAAAGCATCCATTACTTAAAATTAAAATTCAGAGTAGGTGAAGTATTGGCATAGTTGGAGGAAGCCAAAAGGAAGCTCGGTCATGCTTTGCCACCTCGTCAAAAAACTCTTATTGCTTATCAAAACATCATTGGGGTGAAATCTTGAGAACCAGTGACGAGAACCTGGAACAAGAATGAATAATGAAGAGCTTTGGTAAGGAAGCAAATCAAGGTAATATGTCGTCTGCAGTCGAGCTGGTAAAAGAAATGGAATATGGGATCCTGAATTAGGAGACTCAGTAAAAACAGTCAAAATCGGATCACATCTCCTTAAAGAGTAAAAAGTAATGCTTAAGGACATCTTGAGACAATATATAGATGTATTCATATGGACACATGAAGACATGCTGAGGATTGATCCCTAAGTAATCTCTCATCAGTTATTAATTAATCCCAAGTATAAACCCATGAAGCAGAAGAGGCAACTATTTAATGCATAGCGGAGGGAAGCAGTGCATGTCGAAGTAGAAAAATTGATGAAGGCTAAATTAATCAAAGATGTCTATTACCCAAAATGGGTGTCAAACGTAGTCATGGTGAAGAAGTCTAACGGAAAATGGAGAATGTGTGTGGATTTCACCGACTTGAATAAAGCCTGTCTGAAAGACAACTTCCACTCCTCATAATAGATCAACTAGTAAACTCAACAGCGAGGCATGAGTTCTTAAATTTTATAGTCGCATTCTTGGGGTATAACTTATCCAGGGTTATACTATAACAACTGAAATTTTATGTAACTATTATAATAAAGTTTTGATGACCAAAATAAAATTTTTTCAGACTTAAAGGATAAACAATTTGAAAAGTGAGTATTATTACTGATTTTTTTTATGATGATAATTACAAAATATCATTAAGTACTAAAACGAAATTTTTTCAAAATTTAAGGGGTAATGTACCGAATCAAGGCAAGAATACAAGCCCATAAAATGATAAAAAGGTAAGCCCAATTTAAACATGCAAAATATGCCCAATAGGGTGAAATGTGGCTGATCCACGTATATGCAAACCAAGCTCATTAGGTTAATATCCGGCCCACATGAGTGCAAATAAAAGAAATAAATTCTTTTATTTTTCATTTGGTTTTCTTATTCAACACATTTGGTATAATGAAGAAAGAAGAGAGAGAATGGGCAAAAGAGAGAAAGAGGGGCAAAAATTTGGCCATGAAGGAAATCAAAGAAAGAAAGAAATCGGTGAAAGGCGAAGCTTGTTTGGCCGAGTAACAGAGAGAGGGAAATACAAGAAAAGGAAAAGGGCAATATGGTAGAGAAGAGAGCATGATTGTGAGAGAGATGAAGAGAATAAAAGACTTTGGCCAAGAGAGAGAGAGAAAGAGAAAGAGAAAGAGAAAGGGTGAGGAAGAGAGAAAGAAGAAATTTTCGGGCAAGAGAGAAGAGGAGAGGAAGAATTTTGCAAAGAAGAAGAAGAAGAAGCCAAACTAGTGAGAAGAGAAGATGAATTCGGCAAAGAGATGGGAGAAGATGTATTCGCCAAGAGAGAGGATGGAGAAGAATTTGTTTCAAATTTTTTGCTGTAATACGCTAGTTGTTCATTTAATTCGTATGTATATTTTACATTGCTAGCATTGTATTGATATTGGTTATGAATAGAGAAATTGTCGTGAAGAAGAGAGAGAGGGAGAGCAGAAGAAAGAAAATGGGAGGCATCACATGCTTGATGAAATGCCTAATCAAGATACGGAAATGCAAATAGAGAAGATAAGAGGAAGAAATTTTTTTTTTCCAGTAGCAAGCAAGGTGAGTATGTGTGTTAACTTGTGATTTTAAAGAGTATGAATTGTGTTGGCATGTGAACATGGTGTTATTGGATTTGTTGGTAATAGAACTATAGAGATAATTCATGATTTATTTATTTAGCAAGTAATGTGACTATTTTAATGCATGTAGAATATATATTTGAAGTGTAATTACATGATATATCGTGGTAGAGTTGAGCGGAATAAAGGGTGGTGAATTCGCGAGTGAAAATGAGTGAGTATTAATTGCTGGAATCCCTGAATAGGGTTTGAAAAAATGAAACTGAGCGAGTTTTGAACCTTGGATTGATAAGCTGCAAAATTCTATAAAAACTAGACACATAGGGGAATGACATAGTCGAAAACTATATTTTTTTGTTAAAAGACGAATGCCCAAAAAATTCGGAAAAGGGGCTGTCCAGTTATGCTTTACACCTTGTCATGTTTGCGTCATCTGTCAAAAACTGTTCGTAACTTGAGTAATCGAATCCAAAATCTGAATCCGTAAATTATGATAGAAATTAGACTCATAATAGAGTGTGCTGCCAAAAAATTAGGTTATGATACTTTGTCGATTTAGCACATCGCGAGTTTAAAGTCACTCGCTGTGCAGTAAATATTACTTAGGTAGACTAAAATGAAAATTTCGATTTGGGTTCCATAGTAATTCAATTTATCTTAGTTTGATCGGAGTAAAGTGTGCATGTACTTATTTATTTATTCATTTAGTGATGATCATGAAACCTAACATAAACTATTATTGTAGATCGTCGATTAGAACGCCCACTGGCTGTGCTTTAGAAAAACTTGGTTAAATCATAACCAGTGAGTAGAATAATGTTGTTTCAAATTATTCTAAACTTATATTTACAGGTTTTTAAGAAACCCTTTAGATTTGTTAAAAATGTTGGGGTGTACATATATATATATATATATTGTCAAATTGAGCTTGAATCTCTACGAAAAATCAGACTAGTTGCAATTTTTGGTAGGTCAAGTTTGTGTGAAACGATTGGGAGTGCTTAGTAGCCTATTTTATGATTGTTTTATAAAGATATTTAAGTGTTTAAATTATAAAAATTGCACTTGGAGCATTAAAAATTATTTATGCATTTTGATTATAAATTTGATATAATGGTGATGTGGAATTGAGTCGGCAAAGTATATGTATGTGTATGATATAATATATATATATATATACACATTTAATATTTCTATGGTTACAGCATGTAGCCTATGGCTAACTTTGAAATGGCGTATGACATGTGAGTAAATAGTTATATTTTCCAACGAATTACTTGAAACTAGTGATGGAATAAAAGTGATAAAGAAAGTGGTTTAATTTTTGAAATTTCATTGATCATTGCTTAATAAAATGATGTCTATGTTGAATATATTGACATGTCTTGAAAATGTCGATAGGGTGTTGTGACATTATATAGATATAAATTGTGGTCTGGATTGAAATCATGCTTTGTAAATTTGTGATTGTTACAAATATTAAAGTTATTGTTGTGTATGTGTTAGATTGTTGTAAACCCAAGAGTCATGATTTGGGTTGTGCTATTTTGAGGATAGATGTTAAAATTTTTACGGTTGTTGAAACCGTTTTCTAGAACGTCGAGGGTAAGTTATGGAATGCAAATTAGGCAATGACATGTGAGAGAGAGACATTGAGATGGAAGGTTGACATATATATATATATATATATATGATTTATGCATTTCATGAAATCAAAGTAAAAGTATAGTATTGTTATCTGATATGACCAGTGTATGCTTAAGATGTGTTAATATTTGAAATGCATATGCTTAAGTTTATAAACAATATGATTATGGCCTTATGTGATTTGTTATTATTATTATTATTAAAGCTATTTTTCTAGAATGTCAATAAGGTATTGGAATACCATAAACTTACAAATGGCGAGTTGGATGATGACAAGTGAGAAAGAGATGTTGATGCTAATTGATGATTTTCCAAATATGATTTATTTATTTTATAAATATAGAATTATTTTTAAGATGGATTGAATATTACAAAGTTGAACTCATGATTCTAGATATAGATATTGGAAATGATTTTAACATGCATTCTTGAATTTTTAGAAGTTGATTTAAAGTACAATTTTAGTACATGATGAGAAATGGTTTTTAAATCATGATTTTAAAATGCATCATTTTCTAAAATGATTTTTACTTCAGGCCAGAGATCGCCCTTCAGACCAGAGATAGCCTTATAGGGCCAGAGATTGCCTACGAGCCAGGGATGTATTTTAGGGGATGATGACATGTAACGCCCTAACATACTAGAGATTGCTTTACGGGGTTAGAGATGTATCTTGGGGGACGGCGATATGTAACGCCCCTAGATACCAGAATTATAGATTTGAGGCCCTTGTGACTCTTTATCTTAGAGATATATTCTGGGTATTTGTGATACCACGAACCAGGATACCAGACTTATAGATTTGGGGCCCTTGCGACCCCTTATCTCAGAGTTGTACTCTAGCTGTCTGTGATACCTGTAAGAGTTTCCTAACATAGTAGAAATTAAGTGTAATTAAGATGGATTGATATGGATATAAAATTTTCAAAACTTTCAAGTTATAGCAACTTACTTGTTCTTTGAATTTGTCACACATTTGTCACACATATTCAAGTTTTGAAGCTTGAGGAGTGTAAACAAGAACTCCCTCTATGTTTGTCCACCCTTGATTTGAACTTAATTAAGCTTGTATGTGAGAATTGAAGTGGAATTTGCAAATACTTTGCCTTTGAATGCTCTTGGCCAAGAAGAAAAGAAAAACTCAATTTTTGATTCTCTTTCCTTGTGTCTTTCTAGGCCAAGAAAATAATATATATCAATTTTGACTTTTCAAAATATAAATATATATATATATATATATTTATATTTTTACCTTTTCCATCACATGGGATAAATATAAGCTTTTTATTTCCACTTTATTTACTTAGCCAATTATCTTACATGTGCTAGCACGTCATTGGCCTAAATTCTCATATTTATCTATACATTAAAATTATAATAACTAATAAATAAATATTTTATGTAATTAATTATTATGGTATTATCATAATACCCTTTTGTAGAATTTACCATAAAAACCTTTTATGGAATTTATTATAATGCCATTGTGTTTAATTATTAATAATTAATAAATAAATACTTTAATTAATTAATTATTATGATATTACTATAATATCCTTTTATAGAATTTACCATAAAGCTATTTTATAAAATTTAGTATAATGCCCTTGTTTGGATAATTTAATAATTAAGTATTTCAACCCTTAAACTATTACTTAATTAAGTTTCTTATCAATTTGGGTGTGATTCAACAAGTTCACTATAAAGTTAGCAGTAGACGTATATCAAATTACGAATTAAATTCTTTGATTCACTTAATATTTAATAAATCATCTCATAATTAATTAAATATGTCCATACACTAAAACTTACATCTAGCAATGTATCATGGCCACTCGAATTATAAACTAGACATATATGAGCACAACATAGCAGAAAACCAAGTTAAGGTGCAGAGTGATGCAATCCCAAATTTGGTAGAAACTGAGCTACACTATCAATTGTTTACCGCTGACTATACTGAGTAGGGTGGCAAAAACCGGTTGAAACTTAAGTGTTTGGACTTGAAATGTGGATCCGCAAAAAGCATTAGAAACTAGACACGTAGTAGAATTTGTTATGAGAAACTTAGGTTGAGATACCTTGTTGGTGCAACGCCCCATGAGTTTGAAATTGGTCGATGTATAATGAGAACTGTACAGATGTTCGAAATGTGTACATTTAGTCTAGCCTTGTGAGGGTGGGGAGTAGATTACATGTATAACATAATTGTATATCTATTTGGTTACAATAAAAAAATATAACACAGAAAATTATGTGTTGTAGATCGCTAAGCCGATAGCCCATCGACCCCGCGATAAATTGAGTAAGCCGCAACCTAATACCGGTGAGTGGGTGTTTATTTGTATATATGTATATGAGAATAAAACTGGGAAGGCATACAGAACTAATATTGAAAATACATATGAAATTAATACTGAGAATGCATATGAAATTAGTCCTAAAAATGAATATGAAACAAACTGATTGATATGCTTCCAATATGAGTTGAAATGATTGCATAAAATGATCTTGATATGTTGTAATGTGATTCTAGAAAGGATGATTATGTTGTATGAATGAGAGTGGCGACGTGTAGTGCCCCAAGCTACTGGTAGATTCATTTAGAAATGTTCTCTTCAAATGTATAGAACTGACATTTATACATATATTTCATATATATATGTAAATGATGACAAGATATGAATATATATATATATATATATGTATATAAGGCAATGTTGTGTGTGTAGCATTCACTCACTAAGTCTAGTAAGACTCACCCCCCATCCTTTCTAGTTTTGCAAGACCTCGTAACTTGGTAGAGGTTATCAGTCGCAATCACCACTCCATCTCATATAGAGATTAGTAGTTGTATTTAGTTTTGTTATGTAATATATGTTGCTAATGTCTTGGGTTGCATGTATATAGTTTGATAGGTGTACAATCGATATTATTTTGAGATACAATATATTATCAGAAATATATAAAATAATATCGACTGTACACCTGTCAGACTACATAAATGCAACCCAAGACATTAGCAACATATATTACATAATAAAACCAAATACAACTACTGATCTCTATATGAGATGGAGTGGTGATTGCGACTGATGACCTCCACCAAGTTACGAGGTCTTGCAAAACTAGAAAGGATGGGGGGTGAGTCTTACTGGACTCAATGAGTGGATGCTACACACACAACATCGCCTTATATACATATATATATATATATATATATTTATATCTTGTCATCATTTACATATTTAAATGAAATATATGTCTAAATGTCAGTTCCATGCATTTGAAGAGAACATTTCCAAATGAATCTACCAGTAGCTTGGGGCGCTACACGTCACCATCCCCCGAGACATAAAATAGTACTAGTGATTAAGTGTTTCAACATTCGAGTTAGGTTACGTCGAGCTTATGAATTCTGAGTCTATGAATTGTAATTCGGATGGTGATCACTGTTCAGTAAATATAACTATTAGGAATATTGAAGTGGTTGTTGAGGACGTCGACAATGTGTTAGAATATGATGATCTTATGGTTTGTAAAGGGACTATGGTATGTAAGTGGATATTTTCATTTTAAAAAATATTGTTATTTATAATGTTCGAATTATAAAAATTTTGGAAAATGATTCGACTAGTTAAATTGTGATTAAATGCAATTACATGAGTGATGATAAATTCATGACTGTTTTAACACGTTTTAAGCATGTGTATGATCAATGAAATTTTATGACCTTATTTTGATTTCATGATTGAGTTTGGATTTCGGAAATAAATTGTAGTGTATATATGTGTGTGTGTGTGTGTGTGTGTACACATTTGTAAAATCTAAATAGTGTTGGAATTTAAACATTTTGAGGATTGGTTAAGTTGTTTGATTAAATTATTTGTGAAATTACAAAATTCTGTTTTTTTGATATTATGAACAAGATTTTGGACCATTTACAATGCTTCATAGATTTCTTTTGAGTCCATGATTTAATGTATAAGTTTTGGAAATGATTTTAATTTATTGTATGGATTTTATAAAATGGGTTGATTTGTGATTTCAAAGCAGCTGACGAAATTGTTTTGGAACCATGAGATTGAAAGCATGAGTTTGATTTTGATGTACAGAAATACATCTAGAGGGACGGCCATATGTAACGTCCCTGGATACTAAAGTTTTACAGTGGTAACTAAAGGGACGATGATACGTAACGCCCCTAAATACTAGAGTTTTTAATTGATTTTGTTTTATAATAAAACAGTTTTGAAATTAGTTTATAACTATTGAAAATTGTAAGTATGATATTGATTTTAATTTTACCATGAAGTAGCTTTCAGAGTAATTTTATTATAACAGAGATTGATTATGAAATTGATTTAAATCTTGTATTGAAAATTTATTTATAGTAGGAATTGATATTTATAAGAATTTGATATGCTCTTATATATATATATATATATATATATAACAACATTGATGTTGCAGATATGCCTTAGAACCAATCATGTCATACGGTCTAGGGATATCATCCTTATGTATATATATAATTTTTGTAAATTATTGTAAATTAGTTTATAATTAATAAAATGGCATCTATATCATTTTGCATATACAGTTGCGTGTATATATAAGTATTATATATAAAATGCAGAAT
>JAXCLQ010030083.1:0-26817 GCA_035584115.1 Cedrela odorata | reverse complement strand
GCCTTGTTTTGCATTTCCAATTTGAAAAACATCCATTATTTGATTAATTTAATTACTTAAAAAAAACACATGGATGGTTTGAATGAGCTTAACAAATCCAATGGACCACATTTAGCCACTTAATTTTTTACTAAGTAACATCAAATAATAATTAATTTAATTACCTAAAACAAATGAATGGTTAGGATTAATTCACCCAATCCAATGGTCCTCCTTTTGCCACCTAATTTTCCACTAACTTAGCTTTAATATTTATCCTTATCCAATTTACAAAACAAGCTTAAAATTGTGACAAGTAGATGATTTAGATTAAAGCAAATGGATAGCAAGAATTATGTAGAGAATTTTAGCCAAACATAATATTTTATTCATTTATTTATTTGTTTTATTTTATTATATATATATATATATATTTAAGCTTGGACTTGGGATTATTTATGTATATATATATATATTTATTTTAAACTTGGGTCTAACTAAATAAATTGGCCCAACATATATAAATATATATATATGTATATCCAATATATAGCCCACTTAATTATATTCTTATTCCATAACTAAAATTTCAAAAATAAGCTTGTTGATAATGAAATTCCAATTCCACTCTTCATGGCTACATTTTTTAAATTTACAAAAATACCCTTATAGATTTACTTCATATCATTTCTTAAAGTTCAAACACTTAATACTCTATAAAATATATTTAAAATCATGGTAATGGTAATAATCATTTAAACAGGTCTATTATATCCTACGTCATTTCCATGTCAACTAAACATGTATAAATTTAGTTAATTTCTCTTACATTTATAATATTATGTCGTAAACATATCACGAATATAAATTCTAATGTACTTAGATAATATCAAGGTTATGAATTCTACAAAAAATTTTAGATGTTACATTATCACCATACATTTCCAATTCGCCCAAATTAACATAAATTATAGATTTCCTAAACGAATGTAAGCAAAAATTCTGGGTGAACAGTAACCTCACCTCAACATTTTAAAAGCTACAAAATCATAAAATTATGACTATAAGGGGTTAGTAGGCTTATTGGTACTCCGTAGATACTTTTAGAAATCTCAATTAGTTGTTTAATTGGAAAAGCCCTGAATTTCCCTAGAAACCCAAATTTGTTTCTCATCGTTTCTTTTTTTTTTTTTAGCCCAAAAGTGGCATCAATACAAAGAGGAGGAGACGGGAAGTCATTTGGTGGTGAAAATTTATAAAAAATGGAAGAAATGAAGAGAAATAAAGAGAGAAAGAGAGAATTTTTTCTAGAGAGAGAAGGAGAGAGTCTTTATGTTTTTAGAGAGAGGGAGAGAGTTTTTATATTTTTAGAAAAATGAGAAGATGAGAAACAATTTGGGAGTGATAGGTATTTATAAAAAAGAGTTAAAAGACCAAAATACCCTCAAAAACCTTGAAAAATCCTTAAAAAAAAACCTATTTTTTTCTAACAAATCAGTTAACTGAATTGCTACAATGTTGTGAACATTGATGTGAACAATGCCACTACAGTACCCCCCGAAAACAACCATTCTGCAGGTCGACCGGTTTCCCAATCCGGTTGACCGTTTTTGATTTTGCTACAGTACTACAGTACTTGCTACAGTGCTCATTTTCACTATTTAAAATTCTTACAATTAAGTTCTTGAAACTTTGCAGTTTGGTACACTTTTCAGTTTTCAAAAAATACAACCAAGTTCATATTAATTGTTTCATTAAACCAACGTAAGTTCTCTTAAACCTTGATAATGTGTCAATTAAACCTTAAAATCATATACATGTGTTAATAAATATCCTTAAATGACCATTTTATCCTTATGTTTGAAGAATAAGGTTTCAAACTTTCTCTCTCCACAAAAAAAATTAACAAACAAAACTCGAACTTAAGGATCGGAAGGTTTTCGCCAGACCTCTGATTTTTCACCCTCTTTGTTCTTGCTATACTTTCAGGTTGGACGAGATACGGATCAAGAATGACAATTGAGGCTGGTGCACGAAGTTCACATATGAATTTTTGCTGCATCAACATATATAATTGTCAATGATTAATAGAATTTTAAGTTTATTTTTTAAAAATTATTTTTATTTTATTTTTAAATTTACATAATTATTCTTAATATAAAAAAGTGAGTCAAAACATCAAAATAATTTAATTAAGTAAGTTGTATTTTCAATTAATTATGTATGAATTTGTAAAATAATTATCTATTTTTTTATTGAATTGTTGTTATCAATTTTATTATTTGTTGTATATACTTGATATTTTATTTGAATAATGTATTTTATTTTAAATCAATGACGTAAACCCCACTAAAAACCAACTATAAATTCGCGAATATATGCACAAATTTCGTAAATGTTAATTACTCGTTTTATTTTATGTAAGTAATGTATTTTATTTTAAATTAATGTCAAAAATTTATAATTTTAATGCCAAAAATTTCATTAAAATCCACTAAAAATTAGCAGACATATGTGTGAATTTGGTAAATAGTAATATAAAATGTCAAACCCGTTATGAATTTGGTATTAAATTTTGTTAGCGAATACGAAAGCGAGTTTGAAAATATCCGTTACAAACCCAATTCGCTACCATCTCTAGCGATGAAAATCAAAATAGAGAAAAATAATCAAGAAATCTACACTTAATTTCATGCATAAATAAGTACACGTGGCTTGATTTGAAAAGACACAAATGTTACCTGAAATTAACATTTTGACACTCGTCTAAGAAAAACTTAAACATTATTCAAATCCGGAGAATTAGTATAAAAGCCCAATATTCTACTAAAAAGGTAAGTTGAATCAGTTTACTAAGGCAAGAGTTTGTCTCTATAATTTGAGAACTTCTCTCCCAAGATAACCAATTCCAGCAACCATTTAATTGTTAGAGAATTTTCATTGGCAAACCAGCTGACACCTTTGGCCTTATCTAACTTTTTGCAGAAAGAGAAAGCATTAACCAATCAAAGTAAGACCTCTAAGAATGAGTGATAAATTACATCAACATGTGAAAGAATTTTGAATGGAAATCACCATCTGAAGTTGAGAAAATCGAGCTATAGAACTTCAAAAATAATTCGGAACCCGCAAATAGTGAATGACTCCGTAAATAGTGAATGACCTTTGCCCGAGCTCTTCTTGCTTAGATAAAGAACATTTGAAATACGTTTAAGGAAGATCTTGCTCCAATCCTCAACAAGAGAAACTTTTGCTACTTCCAAATTTCTATTAACATCTTTAAAAATTTTTGAATTCTAATCACAAAGATGAATCCTCAAAAGCTTGAGCTTACAAGAACTATCATTTATATGACTAGAGGTTTGAGTGGAAAGATTCCAAGATTAATGCACCAAATTCTTGAAAGAAACATGATAACTCTAAGCTAGTTGAAAACGAAAGGGTTTGGGACTTCAGATGAGAAAAACCAAAGCCACTAATGGAGAATTATCAGAGTTGACCTTGTGAAAGAAGTAAAACAACAAATTACGTGCCAATAATCCCTATCACTTATGATTTCAAAGAGAACAATCCAAACAAACTCTATTTGGTTACGAGATAGCTAACAGATCAACCAAGTGAAAGAAGCCCTTAACGTGTTGATGTAAACATGAAAACTAGCATCTGTGGCATTTTTTAAATCAGAACAACCAATTTTTTTAAGGGGATAAACATGGACTCCCGAAACTGAGTTAAAATCAACAATAACCATTCAAGCGTCGAAATGAAGACCACTAAATTAAACCAATTCATAGCAAGGATCCCTCCAAATCAAACAGTTGGTAGAAGCATAACAATGGTAAAGAAGCAACCCTAGAAGAAATAGTAACTTGTTCTTCAAAAACATCAAGAATTGAGAAGTTCAATATTGAAGTAGAGCGCAACCATCATAAATAAGGCAACAATAACTAATTGAAGATCAAGGAAGACCGGCAAGTACTTGGAACTAACTATTTCCAAAAATACAAAAAAAAAATGTAGTCTATGAAACCTTGGATATCATAAATTTTAATTTCAAAATTAGGGCTATTTACCAACCCCTAATATTCCAATCAACTATTTAAATGGGGAAATATTTTGAAGACAACCTCTAAAGAGGTTAGAAAGCTTATGATTACGAACTATGTTATGCAATTTTTGATCTATAATAATACGAGACATGAACTCAATTTCATCTAAGAAAGTATCATTAACATCCTTTGTGAATCTTGCGAAGAAGAGTTGAAACTCGAAGAACTGTAGCGTAAAGACGAATACTTTACCACCTCGATCATATAAAGATTCAAACAAAGAAAGAACCTCTTTGTGAACGAAACAACCTTGAGAGTTCCTTGAAACTAAAGCCTTAGCAAGAGCATTGAAATTAAAGGAGAAGATACTACAATCTTTACAATTGGTTCCTAGGTAGTGTCACTGCAATACCATCACCACCATTGCCATCATTAACGACATTCAAAGAAGTACATGTGAGAGAAATATATGAAGTAATTAATTTACTCTATATTATGAAATTAACTGAAAATCATGAATTTAGACCCTAATACACTTGGAGGTAAAAGGTGTTTTTAATAGCACAAGACTCAAATAATTAACAAATTAAATCACGATAAAATTTGTTAAACCTAAATCAATAAATCTTACACAATCAATACCACAAAACCACAAAAATAAATATAATCTAAAATAATAAACAATCGAAGCAATAAATAGAAGAATTTGGTAGTGAAAAGAAACCTTATGAAAAACTCTTCATAGGATAAAAACTCTCTAGATTGATACATGAGCCACCAAAATATTTCAGTAGTAAAGAGGAACTTACAATGGATGATTTAATTCATTAACTCTTATCACTCAAATTTAACTTGCTTAACAAGTGACCGATTTCAAACAGTCTATTGTTCAAATCTAACCTTGAACGACACGTTCACAAGGTTAGAACTTCAGCCAACAACAACAATCAGAATTTTGAAGACTTCTAATTTATATTTGGGTTAAGAACAATGGTAGTGTTTATCACAAGAACATACAAAGAGAAAAATTTGTTCACTAAAAAACTTCAATAAGTTTATCTTGAGAAGAACGCAAGAAAATAAATTACAATAAATCTCTCAAAGTTGCAATAAGTCTCTCTTTAATTATGGGATACAAAAGTATGAATTTATAAGGCTTGGTAGCCAAAACAATGTCCAAAAGAAATTAGGTTTAGTGAAAATTACTGCTCACAAAACACTGATTAGATAACTATTCATGCACACTGTTATCTGCTCAAGCGTAAAGTCACTGTACACATAGTACTATTTATTAACTATTCACGTGCTGGTCACTAACTCAAATGCAACTATATTTGACACGAAATGAGCTAACATAAAATCTAAACCTAACATTAAAAAATAACAATGTAATTAAAAATTAAGATAAAAAGTAACTAAAAAAACTGGTCTTAAAAAGGGAGTCTTTTCTAAGGTGAAAACGAAAATCAAACAAAATCATTAGGAGGTGTTAGATTGCTTGAAGTCTATTTTTCAAAACATTAGATTCAATTGGTTAGCACCTTTTCTAAGAATAATAAACCTAATCAAATTCCTTTTACTATAGTCCAATTGCTAATCACAAGCATATTCAGGCAAGGCTAGGTATGAATCCGTAATTGTCAAAATTGAACTGAACCAAAAATATTTGTTTCTTCTACTTATGTATGGTATCAAACTGACCTGAAAGGTAAGTAGGAACCAAATCAGATAGAAAGGTAAGTAGAAATTGGACCAAAATCAAACAAAAACTAGACCAAATTGAGATAGATTGGTTCAATTTGTTCCAATTTGATTTTTTATATTTTAAATTTTTGTAAAAGTTATTTTGATTTTTGATAAGGGTGTTTCGTATACCTACCTTGAGGTTTGGTGAAATTAAATATAGATACAAGTTTTCTCAAAACTATCCCTCAATAGTAATATTATTATATGTAATTTTTAGCTGACTAACCAAAATAATGACTAAAATAACCTTTTGTGTATAAATTTTATATATTAGTAGTATTTTTCAAATATTTTTTTATTTTTAGAAAATTAACAAAAAGTACCACTGAAAGTAATTTTTTTAGCTTATGACATCAAATTTAATTTAATTTAATAAACATATATAAATTAGGTGTTAATTTATTGTACATATCTATTTTGTTGCACAAAATTAACATGATTGTCAATTTCTTCCCTCTTATGGCAAGTAGAAATTAATCTCTTTGAATATATACATCCCAACAGTGTTATAATAATACTCATATAAATTGTGTTTGGTAAATATTAGTATTTAAAAATAATAAAAATATATATTCCAACTCTAATTTTTTCTCACATTTTTTAGAAAAAAAACGTGTTATAGTTATTATAACCATAATATTGAAAATGTATTGTCACTCATTAAATTTTTAAAAATACTATAAATTTAGAAACCCACTCTAATTTTTTATTAGATTTTAATTATTGGAGATATAATCTAATGATTTAAAAATATTGAATAATATTGAAATATATGTTTGAGTATAAAATATTCTATTTTTAATTAATAATTATTAATATAAAATAGCATTATTAAATATAATAATAAAATGTGATTGATTGATAAATATGAATTTATAAGTCAAATATTTTACATGTTATATTTTTAAAATTGAACAAAAATATAAGAATTATTAATATAAAATCTAAGAATTATACTATTTTTAAATTTATTGGATATGTACAATAAATTAGCACCTAATATATATATTGTTGATGTAGCAAAAATCTTTATGAGAACTTCGTGTACCGGCCTTGATTGTTTTTCTTGATCCAAGTTGCGTCCAACCTAAACGTATAGCAAGAACAAAGAGGGTGAAAAGCCATAAGTCCGGCGAAAACCCTCTGTTGTTTAAGTTAGAATTTTGTTGTTAATCTTTTTTTTAGAGAGAGAAAGAATAACAACAAGAGAAGGACTATCATAGGTTATATGTATATTCTAGGGTTGTTTCATCATCCGTACCTAGTTATTCTTTATCCCTTTTTTATAGATGTTTTATATGAAGTCTCTTAAATTTAGTAGAATTTCATGAAATTTAGAAATAATGATTTCAGTTATACTTTGATTCCGAGAATCACAGAAATTACATTTTATAATGATTGATTTTTTGGATTTTGTAGAATTTTAAGCATTTCTTGTAGAATATGTCTACCAAGCTATGCATTCTTATTATGGAATGAGCCTAACTTGCAGAGTACATTTACTAGGGTAAAGATCATTCATAATCCATAAATAAATTGAAAAGAGAATGAATTCTTTGTAGATACATAATTGCCAAGAGGTCTCATAAGTTCTTGTTTGAGAATCCTTTATTCACTTGAGATGAGCTCAGACTGTATTGCATATCTGAAGCCTCTATCAAGTTGCTTCCGAGACCTCTACAATGGGAGAGGTCTCATAATTAATACTCAAATCCGAGGCCTTTTATCTAA
This sequence comes from Cedrela odorata, assembly GCA_035584115.1. Taxonomy (NCBI): domain Eukaryota; kingdom Viridiplantae; phylum Streptophyta; class Magnoliopsida; order Sapindales; family Meliaceae; genus Cedrela; species Cedrela odorata. The sequence goes on along the minus strand of JAXCLQ010030083.1, from coordinate 19,312 downwards.
TCTTAGGAGGTCTTGACCCTCACTATATCTAAGGTCCTTGTTATCCTCTAGATAGTATTTCTAGGATTAGACTAGGCCTAAGGTTCTACTTCTATTCTTCGTGAGACTTTAACTTGGGCCCACAGCCTATTGGGCTTTACCTGTGCCTCATACTGCACCTCAACATCAAGCCATCTAGTTTTGTGAAAAAAAAAATTGTTTTGACAAAAAATAAAAATTTACAATGTGAAAAAACACGCTTGTACGCCAATTTTAAATGATTGACTTGAAATCCACTAGCCTCCATCCACGTTGTAGTCTTCAATTGGTTCCCAAGGTCAAGCCATTTCAAGCACCAAGAGATCTTTCTAGCCCTCATGATGGTTGACCCCTTTCGCATTTATGAAGGTCATTCTCTAACCTCTCATCCATCGTGGCATTATCAGGTCCCTTGATCTATCCTTCATATCAATGGCTGGGGTTTCTCTACTCCTTTAAATACATTTTATTTCACTTTTCACTCTGTTCGTCTTCATTTCATAACGTAACTTTCTTCTTATTGCAAGTAATCTTAACAAAAACAAGATTTCGAATTTTAAACAAAGGCTTTTTGTTTAAGCTCATTTTCTTCCTCAACCAAAAATCGGTAAGTTTCTATTGTTCCTTGTAATTTTTTATTTCTATCATTTTTTTTGGTATTTTTGGTTTATTAAAGTGAATATTGGATAGTTTTATAGGGTTAGAGACATTAGGTAAATACTTCACGAGTTATTGATGATCTGGAGTAGCTCTTTATATTTTATTTTTCTATCTTGTGAACAGAGATAGATTCTATTTCAAATGATAATAAGACTACCTTTAGGGGAAGCAATTCAAAAGAAAGGAGCTTACACTCAATGAAGCGGATTAGTTCCCTTCTTCCACTACTGAGTTATGTTAGCCCAATTGGCAACACCCAAGAAAGAGGTGAATTGGGTTTTTAGAAATTTAGAACCTTAAAATAAACGCAAAAAAGTATAACAAATAAAATAGTAGTAGAGAGAGAAAGACAAACACAATTTATAGTAGTTTGGAAAAGTTTGGCCTACATCCATTCTCTCATATACAGATTACCATTACCGAGGTTCTAATATCTCCTTGTTTCGTCAAGTCAAGTGAAACCCACTACAACTCCTGCTAAAGTGAAAGACAACCGTATACTTACTTTATCATGGCTGAAGAGTAACCCACAAGAATATTTTTTACTTCGGGTAAAGATGTACCCAATACAATTTGAGAAATGTAATTTTGTTTCTAAACTCTCACATTAGAGTAAATGTATCAATATGCTTATACAAAGAAGAACTTTCTCACAACAAGAAATGAAAGTTTTTATAATAGTGAGAAAAAGTAATATTATTCACGTTGAGAACTTTCTTTAAGAATGTTTTTCAATTTGATCACAATAATGGCTTTATTGTCCTTCACTTTTTTTCTTTTATTTATATTCATTCATTTTGTGAAGACCCTTGTGTCTAATGGCTTGATTTGACACATTTAATGTCTGCCATAAATGTTGTAGAAGTTACCGTTAAGTTTTAATTTTAAAAGAAGTATCAATCCCTTTTTTCTATATATCGATCTCTTTGTGTGAAAATTGAATCTGAATCTTGAGTATCGATCCATTTTCCTTCACGTATTGATCTGGCTCACTTCATATTTAATTTTCAACTCTTTGGAATTGCAATATCTTGATCTCTTTATTTAAGGTATTGATCTGGTTTGTTCCGTAATTATTTTGCAACTCTCTGAAACTGACTTGTATCAATCTCTTCGAACTCAAGTATCGATCTAGTTTGCTCCATAAATATTTTACAACTTTCTGAAACTGACTTATATCGAACTCTTCAAACTCAGGTACTAATCTAGTCGGCCTTGTAAATATTTTTCAACTTCCTGAACAAGATATATATCAATCTCTTCTAGCTCAAGTATCGATCTTAAGAATTTCATCTGAAACTTCTATCTTAACACATATTGATATTCGCACTTCCTGATATCGATCTGCTTCAAGAGTATCATTCTATTCTTCAATGGTATCGATCCGTTATCTTGATGTATCGATCTCTTTGCTTCTACATATCGATCGTGTTGAGCTTTCAAGATACTTTCACACAAGTTTGTTAAGTATTGATTACAAGCAAATTTATACATAAGTATTTTATCATCATATGTTTACTTGACATTTACAATAATACTTAGTCATCATCGAAAACAAATAAATATATTCAAGTCATTAATTTGATATCATCAATCTCCCCTTTTTTTATGATGACAAAAACTAAGTATGTCTTAAGGATTTTTAATCATTTGAAGTATCTAATTTTCCTTAAGATTAACTAAGTTTATTTTAAATGTTAATTTTGTTCTTTATCTTTCTTAATGTGATGCTCAAGTTATATTTTCTCCCAATTATTTATTTTCTCTCCCTTAAGAGTTTTTTGCATGCTCAAGTTAAACTTTAATTAATTAAGGTTTCTCCCCCTTTTTGTCAGTAATCAAAGGAGTAAAAAAAATGGCACATATGCGCAGAGAGATAACGAGACAAAGCAAATAATAGTAGGTAAGTGCATGTTTCTCTTCATTAAGCATTAAGTCAAATAAAATAGAACTAGAGATAAACATTGTAGAAAACACACACAGGCAATATTTCATAGTACCAAAGACAAGGTCATTAGGACTACCGCTACTGACATCCAAGTCGACCATATGGGAAGTACTGGGCCGTGAGGCTTGTGAAAGAGGTCATGATCGAGATGACGAGGAAGTAGAGCTGCGATATGCAGGTACAGGTGCTGAGGTGGCTGCTTGAGCTAAACTTTGCATAAATCTGAGAGTTTCATTACAGAACTCAAGTCCGAGTAATCCAAGCTATATGATTCCTTGTTCACCCCAAGCAAGATGCTTCTCGATCTTGTACGTTTGTGTTATAACCATAGTCTTGATGTCAGTGAGGCACTCATCAAAATTAGTCATGGTGGTCTCTACCTTTTCTTCCATGTATGTTATCTGTACTTACATGTTTTCTAGAAGAGATAGTAGTGGGAAGGAGGAAATTGATGATTGTGCTGCTAGTTTTGTCTAAGCTAAGGGTGTTGTGTCATGCACATCGATAAATGCCGCAGGTCGTTCTCTATTGCAACATCTTTAGCCTGTTGAGCCACAGTCTCTGCTTGATCTTGATTGTGCAGATGCCTATAGCGCACATGAATTGTCCAAATTCCATTTGCCGTGCATTCATAGTACATGAGTCGGAGCGTGGTTTCTGATAGTATGGCAACAATTGAAGGCTTAATTTTGTCAGCGTCCAGGTAGACACGTGTGGGTTCATCAGTGATGAAGTTTGAGATTGTATACCTATAATGAAGATGAGTAGCTTTGGTAGTAGTTGCTCGAATGATAGTCGAGAGTATCTATCTTATCAAATCTGGTATTCTCCTTTCCAATATAGATCTCATCCACCACATGTCTTCTAGTGTCATTTCAGAGAATTGTCCTGACCTTGCATTTAGGCAGTAAGACACAATTAGGTACAAAATTCTTTCGCGAAGCCCCAGGTGTATAGATTGTAATCAACTTTAGTCAAGCTGGGTTCTTGAAAATAATTTTACAAGTTTCAATAGCTTGAAAATGACTTGTGAGATAGAAATGACCACCTACATGTATTTTGGTAACCACACGAGTGTTTTGGCATTTACTTCAAAGGTATGTCCTCGGACAATTGTTTTGAGTTTGATCAATTTCATCCTTCTAGTGTGGGGTTCCTTTGTGTCCAAATTTGAATATAATACTTTGACAAGAGTGTCAAAGCATTTCCAATTCTATTGAAGAAAATGCATCTATCCGAATTCTTCAAATTAACTTAGATAAGGAAAATCAATGGATTGTTAGAAAGAAAAGTCGATTTCCCTACTAGGAGACACTTTTCTGTTTAAATAGTGTAAAAGGTATCAATTTTATGCTTCTTGGTTTGGGAAGTCAGGATTTGAGGTCAATGCTGCATTAGGCATTTGTCTTTTTTGTTGTCCTACCTCTGGATTCTTGGTCCTTGGCATTTTTGAGTTTCTGCATTGAGAGTTTGAGAGAATTTGAAATCTAAAAGTTTCAATAGCAGAGAGGCTAAGGTTTTTAGAGAGGGTTCTGAGTAGATGAGATATCGATATATATAGATTTGATTGTCTTTTAAACGTGAAATCGCATAATAGTATCGATACATTTTAAGAATGTATTGATTTGTTCTTATATCTGAAAAGACATATCGATCTCTCTTAAACACTATTCGATACTTTTTGCCTTTCTAGGTAAGAGTATCGATACTTTGTGTTGAGCATATCGATACATGTTGATGAGGATACGAACAGATCCATATTTGAAAATGTCTTTTAATGTGTATGTAATTTTGGCAGCTGATGATTGGTTTTTCAAAATTTTCGAGGTACATGTGGTCGCTTATAGATTTGAGTTAAGGTATCGATCCAAAATTGAAAGATATATACATATTGGAAATAAGTTACCATGTCGATACATCAAAGGATTGTATCGATGTTAAAACAGCAACTCATAATGGTATTGATACGATTTCAATGGCGTATTTATCTATTACAATGGTATCGATACTTTGTAATAGAGGCATCGATCCGATTCCTTCCAGAAATGAGTTTCTACCAACTTCACACACACACAAACAGGTTCAAAGAAAATTCAATCAATTTCCACATTCTTAGTTCATTTATGATTGCACAGAAACGATCCATATAGAGTTGTAGTTATAGGGTGATAAATAGAATTTTTAGTCAAGTTTATGACACTTGTGTTATCACATAGAATCGAAGTTTTACTCAAATCTAATTCATAATTTTGCAATTGATGTTTAATCCATAGAAGTTGTGCACAACAACTACCAATAGATATGTATTCAGCTTCAGTAGTGGAAAGTGCAACTGTGTTTTGTTTCTTGTTAAACCAAGATACTATAGCATTTTCAAGGAGGTAACATGTACCACTTGTACTTTTTCTATCTACTTTGCATCCTCTATAGTCTACATCCAAATAACCTTTAAACCTAAACTCACAATTCTTTGAATAAAATAATCCTAAGTTAGGCGTGGTTCTTAGGTACCCGAAAATTCGTTTTACCATTACAAGATGTAACTCCTTGTGATTGGATTGAAATCTAGCACATACATACATTCCATAGAAAATGTCAGGTCTATAGCGGTCAAATAAAGTAGGGATCCTATCATGCCCTATATAACTTTTGATCTACATTCTTTCATATTTCATCTTTATCTAATGAAGTAGAAGAACTCATAGGAGTTTGAATTGTTTTTCCCTCTATCATGTCAAATTTTATTAGCAATTCTTTAATATATTTTGATTGGGAGAAGTAAATTTCATCATTTGTTTGTTTAATTTGAAGTCTTAAAAAGAAATTTAATTCTCCCATCATGCTCATTTTAAATTCTTCTTTCATAAGAATTGAAAATTCAACGCACAATGACTCATTTATGCTTCTAAAAATAATGTCATCAACATAGATTTGTACTAATAAAATATCATCACCTTTTGTTTTAATAAAAAGTGTAGTGTTAACACTCTCTCACACAAAGTTATGTTTTAGCAAAAATTTACTAAGTCTTTCATACCAAGCTCTAGGTGCTTGTTTAAAACCACAGACAGCCTTATAAACATGATTTGGAAATTTATAGTTCTTAAAACCAGGAGGTTACTCTACATAGACTTCTTCATTTATAAATCCATTTAAAAATGCACTTTTGACATCCATTTGATAGAGTTTGAAATTTTTATAATATGAAAATGCTAAGAGCACTCTGATGGCTTCTAATCTAGCCACGAGAGCATATGTTTCATCATAGTCTATTTCTTATTCTTGACTATACCCTTGTGCCACTAGTCTAGCCTTATTTAGAGTGATATTTCCATTTTGGACAAGTTTATTTCTAAATACCCATTTTGTACCTATAGTTGGATAATCATTGGTTCTAAGTACTAATGTCTAAACTTCATTTCTTTGGAATTGATTAAATTCCTCTTGCATAGCCATTAACCAATTTTCATCATTTAAGGTTTCTTCAATTTGTTTTGGTTCGATTTGAGAGATAAATGCTAGGTTTTGAACTTCATTTAGATTTTCATCCATTTTTCTTGCTTTTTTTCTAGTTTTAATTCTTTGCGAGAAATCTCTTATTATTGGTTCGTTTGTATGGCTTGAAGTATATTTTTATGCTTTGGTGAGTTCTTTAGATATTTACTCTTCTTCTACAATTTCATTTTCTTTTTCTAAGGATGTATCATTTAAGTTCAAGTTCTCTAAGTTTTTAATGATTTCCAATTCCTTCTCTTTTTCTTTAGCGATCAATTTAGCCAAGTTGGGATCAAATTCATCAAAGGTTATATACACACTTTCTTTCACGACTTGAGTTCTCCTATTAAAAACTCTATAGGCTTTGCTTTTGGAGTAAAAATATTCCTAAATTAGATTTTTGCTCAAATTTTTCAAGATTGTCCTTGGTATTAAGAATGTAACAATTGCATCAAAATACCTTAAAGTATTTAATCTTGGGTTTCCCTTGAAAGATTAATTCATATGGAGCTTTGTTCAATATTTTTCTAATTAGAACCCTATTTGTTATGTGGCATGCGGTGTTAATAGTCTCAGCTCAAAAGTATTCGGGTAGGTTATATTCACTTAGCATTATTCTGCCCATTTCTTGTAAGGTTTTATTCTTTCTTTTAGCAACTCTATTTTGTTGTGGGGTTCTAGATACAGAAAAGTTTTAAGAATATCTATTCTCATTGCAAAGGTTTTCAAAGTATTTGTTCACGAACTCTCCGCCTTGATTACTTCTAATTTTTATAGTTTTATAGTCTATTTCATTTTCAACCCTCTTAAGAATTTATTAAATGTTTCAAATGTGTTGCTTTTGCTATCCAAAAAGAACACCCATGTAAATCTCAAATAATCATCTACAATTACATATGTATAAAGTTTTTCACCTAAAGATGCATCTCTATTTGGTCCAAAAAGATCCATATGTAAAAGTTCTAGAGGTCTTGTTATAGAAACTAAGTTTTTGGATTTGAATGATGTATTAACTTGTTTATCTAGTTGACAAGGATTACATATTTTATCTTTTGTGAATTTTAGATTAGGGAGATCTCCCAACAAATCTTGTTTAGCAAGTTTTTGCAAAAGATCTATATTGCAATATCCTAATCTTCCATGCCACATCCATGAATCCTCACAAATAGCTTGTAAGCAAATGTCATTCATTTTATCATATTTTTCTAGTTCTATGATATACACATCATTGAACCTAGGTGCATAGAATAATTTATTTTCATGTTCATCTAAAACTTCACAACCATTTTTAAGAAATATAAATTTATATCCATAGTCATATAATTGACTAATACTAAGCAAGTTATACTTAAGACCTTTAACAAACAAAACATCTTTAATTGAAATTGAATTAATGCCAATAGTACCAATATCTTTCAACTTACCCCAGTTATTGTCTCCAAAAATTACGTCTTTTCGTTCTTCTTTCTTTAGATGGAGAAATAACTACTTGTTTCCTATCATGTATTTTGACCAACCGCTATCGAGGAACCACTTCTTTTTATATTTGTTGCTCTTCACATGCGGTACCTACAAAATAGGCAAGTTCATTTTGGTACCCAAGTGATTTTAGGTCCATAAGTATTAATTCTACATTTGAAGTCCTGGCCATCTTAGCATGCATGATCTCCTTAAGTTTTGTTCCCTTAGGTACCTACATCATCTTAGGTCCATTATACTTATTCTTTTTATGTAGATATGTATTGTTATAATGACTTTTCCTATTGCAATAATGATAAGTAATGGATGATGTTTCTTGTTGTTTAAATTTCACAAAATAGTTTGCATAGGCCTTTGCTTCATCCCTTGTTTATAGCTAAGTCTGACTTTATCAAATACTAGCCTTTGACTACCAAATAGTTTGTCTAATGTTTCATTTCCTTATGTGAAATTTACTAACATGCTTTTAAGTAAGATTATCTCATTTTTTTAAAATTTAATTTTCATCTTTCAATGTGTCACATTCCTTAAACATGCTAGAATCATTTTTATGCTCAAGTTCACTAACTTTTAGCTTTAAGGAATTCATTTTCTTTAATTCTTTATGCCTAACATATAATTTCTGAAACTCATGATTAAGTTTTTCATATAAGGCACATAAGTCATCTTCTAGCACATCATTATTATCACTACTTGTCTATGTGTCATAGTAAGAAGAATTTTGGTCAAGGGAATTACCTCATCCTTTTGCTTTCTCAAGAGACAGAAGTTGGCTCTCTCATTTTTTGATGATGAAGTGCTATCTTTACTTGATGAGTCATCCCATGTCACCTTTATTGCCTTCTTCTTCTTCTTCTTGTCTTTCTTATCCTTTCTTAATTGACATTTGGGTTTTGTATACCCTTGTTTCTTGCACTCATAGCAAATGATTTCTCATTCTTTCTCTTTTTGTTTCACTTTTTCATTGTTTCTTTTGAATTTATCTTTCTTTGGATGTTCTCTTCTTTTCCAATTTCTTCCCTTGTTGAAATACTTCTTTAATTTCATAGCCAAGAGAATAAATTCATCCTCCTCAAATTCTTCTTCCTTTTTAGTGATCTTTAAGGCTACGTTCTCTTTCCTTTCTCTTTGTCTTCATCATCATTCTGTCTGCCTTCCAACTCATATGTCATGAGTGATCCAAGAATTTCTTCAAGTGGCAATGTCCTTAAATCTTTTATTTCTCTAATTGCAATCATTTTGGCTTCCCAGCTTTTAGGTAGACTTCACAAAATCTTAGTGATAACATTTACATTGGATCAAGATCTACCAAGAGCTTTAAGCTCATTAGTAATGTCAGTAAACCAAGTAAACATATCTTTAATGCTTTCTTGTGATTTCATTTTAAACAATTCATAGTCATGAACTAATATGCTTATTTTTAAGTCTTTAACTCTACTAGTGCTCTCATTTATAGCCACAAGAATATCCCAAACTGATTTAGCAATTTCACTTCCTAATTTTATATTAAATTTAGCTCTATTTAAGGCATAGTAGAGTATGTTCATGGCCTTACCATTTAGAGTAAATCTATTTCTTTTCTCAGGTGTCCATTCTCTTTTTGGTTTTAACATTTTTTTTCCTAGTTACTACATCCTCTATTGTGGGTGGAAAGCATCCATCTTCTATAATACTTAGGATTTCAAAATCTAGAGTTGTCAAGAAGATTTAAATCCTCTTTTTCCAATAGGCATAATCAGGCCTATTTGTAAATTGTTCCTTGATTACTTGTGTAAGGTTGCTGCTAGATGCCATTTTTGATCTACTTCTTAAGGTTGTTAATCCTATTTCACTGAGTTAGGCTCTAATACCACTTGTAGTTGGTAATACCAAGCAAATATTTGTGTCCAAGCCCAAGCCAAATATTCGATAAATTAAGGCTCAATATTAAGCCCAAATAATTAGTAAATAGTAGACCCAATTTTTAAGCCCAAAGGTGCATGGATATAATGGTCATTTTCTTTTTTTTTTATAGGTTTAGAAAGATGAAGAGCATGGAAGAAAAATCAAGAAAGAAATAGGTTTTGACGATAAGACAAGAAGAAAGGAGGAAGAAGGCAAACTAGATAAGGGAGAGATAATGGAAAGAAAAAATAGAGAGAAACATAGAGATAAAAGATGAAGGAAAATCTGGTCTTGAACGAAAATTCAAGGAGGAAGACATGAAGAAACACAGGAAAAGAGGGGAGAAGAAGACGAAGAGAAAAAGGGAGGAAGAGGAAGAAATTGCTAAGAAGGGAAGAAATGAACTGAAAAAGAGAAAGAAAGAAAGAAGATGAGGGAGGTAAGGATTTTGAAGAAAGATCCAGAACAAATTTGGGAGCAGATTTGATTAGTTAGAAATTATGAGTAAGTCATTATTTGTTTGAATGTTTTGATCAGGTGACCTTGCAGTTTAATCTATTTTGAATTAGATATGTAAATTTTATTTTCTATAATTTAAATGCAAATGAAACATTCCTTTTCCTCTACTAATGTGGGAGCTGTAATAGCATTGTAAAAAAGCATTTAAATGCCATACAAATTTCATATTGTTTAGACAAATCATAGTTTTTTGTAGATATGTTTGTATATGTCCCTTTTTCTGTATTCTTTTGCCTTTGTTTTGTGTTTATTTTCGGTTGTTGTATCTTGTTAAGTTCAATTTATGGTTATTAGATATGTAAAAATATGGACTCACTATTAAAAGATAGATGCAAATGATTTTTGGAATGTAACTTTATTAGTTGTTAGCTATGGAATTAGATATGTATTCTGGTGCTCCAAGAGATCAATAAGAGACTGATGGTGCTTTGGACAAAGCAAGGAAAAACAAGAAGAGACAACTTAAAGACACACTAAATCTTGTTATAAAGAAAAGGAAGGAAACTCTTTAAAATTGTTTTGAATTTTGGAAATTTATTTGTTGATTTGTGATGTCCAAACGATAAAATTTTGATTACGAATTTAGAATGTTTTGAAAATTCTGGGCAGTTTCAGATTGTTGGAATCTTGACCTAAGCTCAATAATTTATTTGTGAAATAAATTATAGAGCTCTAATTAATGAACTGTAAAATTCTAAAGAAAATAGACACAATTACAACCAATATAGTTGAAAATTAGAAATTTTTATAAAACAATGAGTTCCCAATAAATTTTAGAAATGATTGCCTCGTGTTACATTTCAGGTTGCCGAAAATGCTGAGCAGCATATAGAAAACCTAAAACAAAATAGTATTTCCAACATCAGTTTTTAGTGTCGTAAAATTCTATAAAAACTAGACATAACAAGGAATGAGATAATTAAAAATTAGATTTTTCCGTCAAGAAACAAATTCTTTGAAAAATTCGAAAAGCTAGCATCCTGTTGTGGAATGAAACTGGAATAGTATCAGTTCATTTAATTATAAGTAGAGCTATAGAGTTCAAATGAAATACCATAAAAAATTACGTAAACTAGACATATAGAGAATGAACATATTAAAAATTTAGCTTAAAATTTATTGCCAATTGATCATAATAAAAATACGAAGTTGTTCCCTGTGAAGTGAAAAAATAATAAATTATTTAAATAAATCGAAAAATAAATTGCGATCATTTAACTTGGGTAACTTCAGCCCAAATCCCGTAGAAAGTAAAACGCCTTAATTTCTTATTGGAGTATAGTGTTCTTGTGTAATATATTTATTCATTTATGAGTTTAACAAGAGATATATATTGTAAATCGTCAACCAGACCGATCGTCAATGGTACTGCGACTTGGACTTGGTTAAGCATAAACCTGTTAGTGGAATACTATACTATTTTATTTTTCTTAATGTGATATTTATCATTATTTTATGATTATGATCATATATATGGAAATGATGAGTTGAGAATGTAGTTATGTGTGGATAAATTTTTAGAATATAGCCAAGAGAAGGCCAAAGATGATGTTGAAATGAATATATACTTAAAGATATGTGTACATTTATGATATATATACATATTTATGAAGTATTTTGATCATTATGAATATGGTCTCGTGGGACTTATGACTATTATTGTTATTAAAATCGTTTTCGAGAATGTCTATGAAGTGTTGGCATATTACGAATCTATAGATTGTTATTTGAATGCTGACAAGTGAGGAAGAAACAGTGAGGCTAATTGTTGATTTGATAAAGGTGATTTATTTATTTCATAAGTGCATTTATAAAATTTGAATATGGTTAGCCTTGAGTAAGATATTGATACATATTATGGATTTTGTAGAACTGATTTGCATTATGATTACAGAGCAGTTATCAAAAATTTTTTTTAGAAAACATGATTTTGAAACATGTCAATTTCTAGAATGATTTTCGCCCTATAGGGCCAGAAGTTGTCCCCTTTCTATACTGAAGTTAACCAATGTGCTCGAGTTCTTTAAAACGAGTTGGATTAGCTAAGAATCATATTGGAGAACTTATGTCAAAATTACTGATTGTCATAGACTAGCATAATAAGGCTATATGCGTAAAGGAAGAGACAATAAACAAGACGATAAAGGCCAAGGATAAAGCCAACCAAAAGTTGACACCTTTAACCAGGGAAAATTAAGTCCTAAAATATCATAAAATATCTTTGAAGGAGCAGATTGAGTAATTAAAATATCATAATTAGTCCGAATATACCTCTAGAGTCGACAAATTCAGAAGAGCCATTTTGAATCATTATCTTGAACTTGACTTAACTTTCATTGTTGTCATGTGAAGTGCCAAGGGAGGGCAACCAAATGATACTCAAATGTATTCAGAGAACTACCGACGTTCTCGCTCAGACGACTATTTCAATATTTATTAATCCCATGGATCCAGCCATCTTAATTATTTTTGTATGAACCCAAACCCGTAAATCAAGTCCATTGCTTTTGTTTTTTTAAGAAGTCCATCTGTTTTATTAAAATTCTTTTTTAGCAAATAAAAAACCAAAATATTCTCTTTTGTTGTCTACGACGTGTGAAAGAGACAAAAAAGAAAGGCCCTTTTTTTTCATAATTGTCCAAAGTTGAGACCTATTCGTAATTTTATCCCTAGTCCATTTTTTTTCATAATTTTGACAAAATGTGTCTCAAATTTGGACAAATTCTGAACACACATTTGTCTATTTGTTCAAGTAAAATAACGAATAGAGAAAAAGAATAGAAGGAGAAGAAATAAAAGAAATAAAAATTGCAGTCAAACAAACAAATTAGGTGAATTTGCCAATACAAAAATGCATGAAGAAAGACTACAAACACAAATCAGTGTATAAATTTGGTAAGTTTGCAAAATTTTTGATGTTGAACATGAATTGTGGTCGCCTTCGATGAACTACTAGATTCGCTTGACTATTTGAACGTCAAGGGAATTTGAAATTGCATTACATTCCCTCGACGATTTAGAAAATGTTGAATGATTGTAGTGCAATTTCAAATTCTCTTGACGAAATTCGTCGTGGTACTAGTAAATGCAACAATCTCTTGACATTTTAGATAGATTCAAATTTTGATAGTTTTTGCATTTGATATTAGGCAATGTGATAATTAACTTGTAAGTTAAATTACAAATACATTAACTCAATCATTCATTCAAGTAAATACATAATTAACATGTATGTAAACAATTACAAATAACTGAACTCAATCATCCATTCATGCAAACAAAATCAATTTACATAATCATTTCTATAATTTAAATACAAATCTAAATGCAAGATTTAATTAAACTTTAATATACTTCAATTACACATAAAAAAAATCATCTTTGTCTAATTCAAATGTAGCAACATTGGATTTTTATAAGTTTGCCAATTTTGTCCATATTAATGGCAACGAGAATACTTTCTCCTTAATGGGAGCAGGAACAGGGGCACTTGTTTGTTTACTTTAGATTGAAGAGACAAATAATCAAACTCATTAAATTTCTTTATAGTTTATGAACAAGAAGCTCTATAGGTTGTACAGCGGGTGGTTATGTTGCTTGTGCTAAAACTCAATGATAAAATATTACAAATAGTGATGTAAATCCCTCAAATGATGAAACTTGACTGTTCTTCCCAACAAAAAATTTTATTATTTTACACTGCTCTCACGTTAATGCTAAACTTAGATGAATTTATCCCTACCAATGAATACAACTCATTCACAAGTTTTTAATACTTTATAGTCCTCTCAATTATTAAAGTCGCCATCTTTGAATAACACTTCACCTTCTGATAAATTCTCCCATGATCCTCCAGAGACAATCATCAAACAAATTTATGTCATCTATATCAAAAGCAAAACCATTATCATACTTTTACAACATGAAAAAAAAAATCATCAAAATTTGATATAGTCTAAAATGTTGAGGGATTGTTGTATTTATTAGTTCTTCGATGAAATTTGTCAATAGAAAATTTTGCAAATTCACCAAATTTATATACAATTTTACATTTTTCAGTATGTTCTTCATGCGTTTTTACATAAATAATGTAACTACACTAGTTTATTATCATCACATTGCTCTAATAATGAAAGAAAAATATTAATAAATACATTATAATACAAATTAAAAAATACACATAAATTGAGAATTTAACTGTTAAACCCTAATCTTTGAACATAAGGATAAAGTAGTCATTTGTATGACATTTATTTTACACATGCATGGTAATGGTTAGTTGACATGCAATCGAGGCTTAGGTGACTAAAGTTAACTCATGTATATAAATTCAATGAATCAAGTAAGTTGAAATTGACATATATAGTATTTTCGCATAATGCTCTACGCTGAAGCAATCGGCAATCTTGTTAGTCAGTGAGTGAGTGGGGTACAAAGAGCAGTGACCTTGCAAGTATTCTAGGGGGTGGAGTCCCCAGGAAAAGTTTTTATTTTATTTTAAGTTTTTGCGAGAAAATGGATAATTGGATAGAAAATATCGATACCTAAGGCCAAGGATATCAATACATGAAGAATGCATATCGATACGTTAAGATTACAGGTCGATACTTGATGAAAGGATTAACATTTTCGATGAAAGGTATCAATACCTTGCAAGTCATAGACTTAGGAAGAAATTTTTGATCAACCAGATCAATACTTTTGGAGAACAGTATCGATACATTGAAAAATAGAGAGTTCAAAAATATTTACAAGGCAAACTAGATCGATAGCTTCATTAAAGATATTAATACATAGGAAAAATTGGGATCGATACATGAAGGCAAACGTATCAATACTCGAGATCCAAAACAATTCCAAAATCGAACTTTCATAAACAAATCGATACCCAAACCAAAAGTATTGTTACATGACGCAGATTTAGACAAAATTTGACAAGCAAATTGGCCTTTTTGCCCACTATTATAAATACCCAAGAGGAGGGAAACCATTTTGGCCACTCTTCATTTGTGCATTCTCTTCTCTCTCTAAACATATTCTCTCTCTTATTCTTTCTCTCAGATTTCCTCACAAATCCATGCTAACCCCCTAACTTTTGGTCAAACCTTGTTTACCAAGTGACTAGCCATCTTCTCTTTTACGATTCAATGCCACATTTGGACTTAAAAAAGGCAAGGAACAGCCAGGAAGAATGGAGAAGAAAATTAGGGTTTTGAAGTGAAATTGTGGGTTTTGCGTTCAAACGACAATGTGAGGATTATACGAACTTCTACAAGCTAAAGGTAAACCTATTAACCCTTTTCAAGTGCAATTTTTATGAGATTGAACATATGGAAACCTAGGGTACTGTTCACCCGAAGAACAGACATTTATTTGCATAGGAAATCAAGTTTTATGTCATTACTTAAGATAATTAGAAGTATGTAATGATTGTATATGTGTTGAAAAATCATTTGGAATACATGTATACATTTCGTTATCGACGAAGATGTGAATGTGAATAAAATTGGATCATTCTATAATAATGATTCTTAGCCTAGTAGAAGTATTCTATAAGAAGAGCTCAAGATCTCATGATATCCAAAAAATTGATGCTTAGAAAGTTGAAATTCCTTGATCTCCAAAATTTGAGTACGTTTGTCACGCCCTGACCCTAGAGTCCATCCATGATAATTGCCACAAATGCTCGTAATACACTCTCTATACCCAGAATGTATCGTGAGAACTTGTAAGACTAACTTGTTACCTGTCAATCAAAACTTTAAAAATAGTTTATATGTATTTATCATAACTCCCTTCCATGGGAGCATTATCAAATAATTGATCTCCGTGATCAATTCATCCACAACGTATAATAAATAATTAAAATATTATAATAATAAGAATCATTCTCAGTTGGGTTTGAACATGTATATATATATATATATACAAGTATTACATAGAATACTTAGTTACAATTACTTTACAAAGTTCAAAAGACGCTATCCAATGGAGCAAAATGTATGAGTGAGTCAAGAGTAGCCTACCTAGAGCATCAAAGACTCTCTACAGTTAACACTAGGCTGAAGAGTACTAGGGCGCCTAACCTGAAAACTAAAATGGTGAGGAATGAGTATACAGCTATATTCAGTGAATAACTAAAGTACACACACACACACACACACACATATATACATGCACACGCATTTAAAAATACAGATATTGGGATTCATTTCATATTGTATTCGAAAGTATATATATGCATGTTCATTTAAATCAATGATCTTAAAACATTTCATTGATCTGTAAATAGTTTTAAAACAATCAATCTAGGCTGGCCATACATCTATAACATACTATCTTGGTCGGGATAAATTTGTAACCATCAGTGAGCTTTTCATACATAAACCGTATGCAATAAATCTTATAAAATAGAAAACCATTTCTCATGCTTTGTAAAATCATTTATTTTCATTAAAGCATGTATTTATAAAAATAAGCCCGCCTCACTGATGTTGGCCCTGAGTAGTCACTTGGTGATACGAGTAATTGTCCTCATAATCCGTCAAATCTAAGATAACCCTATCAAGTCGCTATAACTTTCCACAAGGTATCTATAACTGCATATACATGCATTCGGCATAAAGTGGGCTTGCCATGGACATTCACCCTTATACCAGCCCTACCACGGCTCCACTTACTTATGCGACCTCTCATAGGTTCGTCTATAAGCTACCTCCTTGTATATACAGTCCATAACCTGGCCCACTAGTCAATAAATAATAACTGGCCTTACCAGACTAATCACCAATATACATGTATTTATAAATCGTTTCAAAACAATGGTTATACATCATATAAATCAAATCCGGCCTCTTCGGCCATAACAACTTTTATACAAATCATTTCCATTTATGATTTTAAATCATTTAAACAATTCAGACCTCCCCGACCATTTCAATATGCATACATATTAAATCATTTATAACAGCAGACCAAATAATCAAAATATCCCAATATCATACAAAACATTTATAAACATATTCATTTTTATTAGGAAATGGCTTGTTTAACACACAAGCATACATATATATACAACATATATATATATATATATATATATTTACATAGTTGTGTATATATAAATTTACTCACAATAAGGAGAGAGTAATCACTCCCACTACTGCTTCTCACGCTCAATCGGTACTTCTCGCAGGTTCTCGGAAGCTAACACCACATATGCATATATAATGAATTCCATGATCTATATAATTATATTTAAATGCATTAAATGTAATGCTCGTAGAAAACGTGGCTACAATCTTTTAGTTGACACTGCACATTTCTCGAGGCTAATCTATGGGTGTCATTTATGCGATTTCAATAATGAAATTCCATAGCAGTAACTATTTTTATTTCACATTTTCGTCTAAAACGGATTTACTCATTCCAAAAGAAATATCTAGCATATATATAATCATTATATACTTTTAATTAACCCCAAATCAACACAAATCCCAATTTCCTATTAGAAATCATAATAAGTCTCGGATGTACAGTAAATCTTAAGATTTCAACTTATTATCAAATCTTAAAATCAAGCCTATATGAGTTAATAGGCTTACCTTTAGCTTGTAAAAGTCCGTAGGAACCTCACATTGGTCATTTGATAGCAAAATCATTAAATTCTCTTTGAACCCTAATTCATTCCTTGCTATTTTCAATCCAAAACTGTACCAAAGTGATGAAGGAATTATGGGTAATCTCGTGGGAACTGAGATTGGAAGAGAAACTAACAAATTAAAGAGATCCATGAAGAAATTAATGAGAGCAAAAGAGAGAGTGTGTATTTTAGAGAGAGAAGAAAAATGAACAAATGAGGAAACACTAGAGGTTGAATCCCCCTCACGGGTATTTATAGATGTGGGCAAAAATACCAATTTTCCTGTCAAATTTTACCTAGATCTGCGTCATGTATTGATACTTTTGGTATGAGTATCAATACTTTTAAGTTATGTATTGATACTTTTGGTCCAAGTATCGATCATTTCCATAAAAATTAAATTCTTGAATTTCCATCGATCTCAAGTATTAATACATTTGCTTTTATGTATTGATCCCCTTCTTTTTGAAGTATCGATACCTTTGATAAAGGTATCGATTTGGTTCACCTTGTAAATATTTTCCAACTCTCTATCTCAACATGTATCGATACCTTTGATGAAGGCATCAATCTAGTTCGCCTTATAAATATTTTCGAACTTTATGCTTTACCTTATATCGATACCTTTCTCTATAGGTATCGATCTGGTCAATTTGTAATTTCTTCCCAAGTCTCTAACTAGAAATATGTAGAACCCACCAAATGTTGTATGCTTTAAGTGTATCCGATTCCAACAATAATAAATTATTTGGATGCGTAAGGATTCAAAGGAATTTTTTTTTTAAGTATGCATGTAGAGTGAAATCGGCGTTTAGGTAATAAAACGTCATAGATACATATATAGACCTAAGTACATGATTTTATTTCTTTTGTATTTTCAAGATAATTATAAACAATGTAAGGAGTAGATTGAAAGGATTTTAAAACTCAAGGGATTAAAACACAAAATCACCAAAAGTTAGGGGAACAAGGCAAATAGGGAAAATGTGGGGTCAATATTAAAATAATCATATTATTATATTGTAGGGCAATAAAGTGTGTTACTAAGTCAAGCCCTAGATATTTCTAAGTTAAACTAATATGATTATACAAGCCCAAATTCAATGTTAATGGAAATAAGCACAAATACATTTAATTCTAAATAAATATTTTTTTTTACAAATTACTACAAAATCACCACTCTCAACTTGTCATGATCTTAAACCTTCATGCATCACCATATTATCAAATTTAAATGATTTTTTGATAAGGATGAAGTTAAGGCAAAGTAAGTGGAAAATGAGGTGGCATGAATATTGACCATTGGATTAGATTAAGTAAATCCAAGCCCTCCATGTGTAAAGCAATTAAATAAAACATAATATTCAATGATTTAACTTTCAATTTAGACAAAAAGGAAGTAAAAAACGTGAAAGACAAGGGAGAAGAAAAAAGACAAGCCCAAATGTGATGTTTATCCATTTAAGCTTCTAAAAAATCCTTTATTTGTCTAGTTAACTTTTGATTTAAAAAGAAAGATAAAACATATGAGGAAATGAGAGCCAAAATGTAACCAAGGGGTGAAGAAGAAAGTCAAGACCGTGAGCTAGAAGGGGTGGTAAAATTTGACAAATCAAGGGTGGAAACAAGAAGGTGGTGGTTGAAATTGGTGAAAGAGAAATAGGTGT
>JAXCLQ010030062.1:0-26821 GCA_035584115.1 Cedrela odorata | reverse complement strand
TATATTTGTTAAACTAATTTAAATTAATTTATGCAGTTGATGTGTTATTAATTAATTAAAATTTATAAATAATAAGTGATAAAATAACACCAGTAACCAACACACAAAATAATAAATTTTGGAACTAAACCTATTTTAAGGGAAATTCGTTGAGAGAATGGCAGCGGCTGAACTTTAAGATAACACGGAATTCTTGCTCATAGGGCTACTGTTAAGTCCATACGTACAGGATGGGAGGCTTTACTTGGGTCGCTTACGGTATGGGTACAAAATATCATCAAGACTCTCTTTATGTAGTTCCCTACTCTGCGCATGTTTCTAGCCACTACCGATGCAACCAACTTTGCATTCCTTGTAAACCTGCAGTGTTCAATGAAAACCATAATTTAGCCATCAATGTTAGTGTGTTCATATAAGATTTGGAAAATAAATTATTAGTGTTTGCTTGCCTGCTCAGGAAGTCATCCCCCGAGGAATGTGCAGGTTTATTAGGAACTTGTTGCTGAGGGATATCACGGACATCTTCAGCAAAAGATATCCCAAGAATTAAAAAGATGGCAATAAATGAAATGACACCTCTATCACAAGAGCAACAAAACAACACTTCACCAGCACGAAACCAAAAAAAAAAAAAAGAACCAACTCAAGGGGCAGCAAGCATCTATAACAGTCCTCAAATATACAGAACACCCACGCAAGTTTGCTGTCCTCTATGGCAGCATTAAGTACGAAAGTTATCATAAACTAAGTGCCTCTGGCCAAGCTATGATCCATAATGAAGTTGAAGAGCACACATCAGAAAACACCATCAAGTCAACCTAACTCCTTGTGTGTTGCTTCTATTTCCTGCCTTCAAATTGCTGAAGGCTATTATTTTCTCCATCCAAAAGAGAAGACATTTATGACAGGCCATTTGCAGACATGCCTGCTAGGTACCGAGACTAACTTTGTCAAATACACACACCCTAATAAGCGAATATGCATGTACACTCAAAAACACTCATTTAGACAGCATGGTCACACCCACCAATATACCCATGCACAAAAGAACACAAATTAATCAAGTAATTAGATGATTTAGAATATCAAAAATAAAAAAATATAAAGAAAGGGAAGCATTATTTCAGATGCCTAAGCAACTTAGATATAGTCACCACTAATGTCTAACTTGGCTGTCTAACAATTTTTTGCAAGGTTTAAAATGTTAATAATTGGTCCAAAAGTTCAAATACCAGCCTTCATAGCTAAGTGATGTCCTTCACCAAACTGGGAGGTCAGGCTAAGAAGCCATCTTTATCTAGATTTTATAGAAAATACGAAGGCAATAAAACAATAGTAGATCAATCCATAAAATTCACATATGGGAGCGAATAAAACTAAAAAGAAAAAAATTGAAACAACTACCTTAAAATGTGAAAGGCTCAAGATGTGAGGAAATATTAGACCACAGATAAGTTTTTGTTGAGAACAAAGACCACGCATATTATACTCTGAGTTTGGCATATCAACTAATATGAACTTCAGAGTAGGGCGTGCATATAATTTTTCTCCCCATACGAACAATATTTTCTTTCATCTTCCCATGTGATTGGGAACAGAGATCGGAAATACATAGATCCATAATTTAAAATAAATGAATCTTAACTAACTTTTATTGCCAAAAGACCTAGAGTAGAATGAAACAGCCAAATAATTTCCTCACCTTCTCAGTTAGTAGCAGGAGCAGGAGCATGGGCATGAGCAGGAGCAGGAGCATCATTATCAACTTTTCTATTCACTAGAAGCTGCAACAACCCGTGCCAATCAGACACACCACAGATCATTGACAAGAAAAATTGAGACGAAGACATAAAGTGCAAAATACTTCAAAACTTCAAATATCTCAAGTGCTCACACAAATGTTAATGTAGCAAATAAGAACACATGCACAAGTGCGTGGCGCTTCTCACACACACACACACACACACACACAGAGAAAGCAAGCTTAACCTCCAGGCCAACACAGACTGGAAATTCTGCTTTTGTTCCTTGCTCATTGTTTGAAACTTCTTGTAGATTTCTATATACAGAGTAACCAACACAAGCATAATAAAAATCTAACAGAATCCGACCTTCTTTCGAAGCTTCAACCTCAGATCGTCCAACAACATAGTTTGGTACTGCCCATTAAACTTGAAAATCAGTACATAGCACAACATAGATATGAAAATTATCATGTCTAAACAATGCAAAAAATACTCTAAATAAAATGTCAAACATTAAAGCTTGACCACCATTTATAGTTAAATGAAAACAAATGCCAGATTTTGGATATTCATGGTTTTTCTTGGACCAGTTGCATTCAAGGCCCCGTTTGTTTCTTGCGAAAAAGAGTAAAAAGAGCAAAGAATCATATGCATGGTATTTTCTCCCTACCACTTTATTCTTCTAAAGAACCAAAAGTGCAAATCAAACCTAAACTACGATCAATCAATGTCAAAGCTTCTTAGAACCAAGAATTGAACAAGAAACAAGAAACTTAAACTAAAAGTTACACAGTCGCCACTACATTCAAGATTGTTACAAGCGATATTTGAAACGAACGATCGGTAACAAAACAAAACCTAGTAAATTGAAGAATGAATTAATTAAGAAATGGGCAACCTTTATGGAGAGTACGAGTGATGCCGATGCAACCAGGATGGCGATTGTGGGATTTGAGAGAGGAAGAGTAATAGAGATATCTCTTGCAAGATTTCCCCTTAGGACCTTCTTTAACGACTTGGTTTTGCTTTCGTAGTTGTTTATAGTCTCCTCTCTCTTCTTCTTTACTCGAATCCATACTTAGCTTCACTTCTCTGTCGGTCTTCGATTTTTTCCGGGCAGATAGAGAAATGCTGATTTACAGGAATCCTCTCCAATGTCAAGACTCGTTTCGACTGCGTTTCAAGTTTTCCGTTTTTTTTTTTTCACGTTACGTGCATGATTCATGAATATGTTCATAATATTTGAAGCATTTTAGTTCACTACAAATTATTACGTAAATTAGTGTTACTTAATTATCACGTTAAGAATAAAATAAAAATTCAATACTTAAAACTCTTAATAGCCAATGGTTGCAGCAAATCATGGGTCAAGCATTGATCACGCTCTTTGAACGAAAACCGGTAAAAATTTCCAGAAAATTCAGATGAATTTCATTCCCTGTCATTCAGGGACACAAGTCTCGAACAATATAATATTTTTACAATCATATGACTGCAGCCAGCACTATGGAATCGCTAATCTATCCTAAATAATACAATTACGTGATATCATATGCAGCTTGGCTAGCTGATACTTGTACGGGTTATATTACTTCCTAAGACAAAATTAAAAAAAAATACAGAACTACAGGAACGCAATTGCTGTAGATTCCTGAATCAAGCGTGCCAGAAACCACAAGATGCTCCTTTCTTGCAATACCCACTTTCATAATATTTACAACATCGTTGATCTTTGGGTGGCAGTTCGAAAGAAGCATCTCCATTTCCAAAATCATATATCTCCGGCCCGTTCCATACTAATCTGCCCCTCTCAAAACTAGAATCTCCCCCATTAAAATCATGGTCTCTTGGACCAGAAAGACTATCTCCAACATACCTCGGTTGGCTTTCCCAAATGTGATTTACGATGGAAGTGTCAATATTCATGTTGACATAGTCCTGACCCGTCCACTGATCAGTTCCCAAACCCATGTCTTTAATTCCTTGGCCCAATCCTCCAAATGCCAAGTTTGCATTTCCCTGTACAGTTCCTTGACAAATATTTGCAGTTTCAGACCCCAACCTCCAACTGTCCATGGCATCAATGTCCCAACTCATCACAGAAGGTAGAGGAGGCTGAATCCTAGAACCAACTTCGCTTTGATTAATTGAATCATCATTGGGCTTTGCGTCTTCTTCTACGTCAGCACTTGTGGAAGAGTGCCCACCAGAACTTTTGCGAAGATCATAACCATCAGCCTGAGATACCCCAAGAGGTTCATCTGTCACAGTTGAATGAGAATGCATTTGTAAATCACTACTGGAGCTCCCTAGATCAGGTGTTGGGCTTAACCCCCCTATAGGGCTAAAACAATCATTTTCAGAACCTTGTGCCAATTCAACACCACATCGCAGAGCTGAAGTAGGAGAAGCAAAGCGATTACGTGACTCCATCGCTTCAACTTCAGCCAGCAGATCAGAAACTGATTCATCAGCCAAAGTGGTGAACTCTTCAGGTTCAGGGATAACAATTGCCTGCCAACCAGCTGCTGCATTAGATGCAGGGTGTGATGGAGAAGAATGTGTCCGTTGGCAACTTCCTGAAGTTGGAGTAGCAGCATGATCACTGCCCACTTCAGTTGGTTTCAGGGAAGAAACAGCAGGAATGAGATCTGCATCCCATTCCTCCACAGATGGTTTCGTTTGAGTAGGGGAATACCCACCCCATTCACCAACTACGTCAGAAAGGTGTGATCCACCACTCTCGGGGCTGGTGACCGAACTCCAGCTGGGGCCCAAATCCTGAGCAGGAGCTTCTATAGGGACAGACTGTTGGGTTCCAGGCCCAGCATCCTGATCTTTCAAGTTTACATGGTTCGGCTTAAGTGTGGGGCTGGGCAGATCTGAGAAATCAATCTCCTTATTCTGATCAGACATTTCTAGAGGCTTTGCAAATGAAGCAAAGGAGTTGGAATCCCAGCCATTTGAAGAATTGTCTATGGGTGGAAGTTTGCAGTTTTGTCCAGAAAATTGGCCTGAATTGTCCTCAATGTCAACTCGTTTGTCATTGCCATTTCCAAGATTAATTCGATCCCCTGTGGTCTTCTGAAAACCTCCATTTAAACTATTCTGATCAGATTTAAACAATTCACCTTCACGCTTTTCCTTTACTTGATGCAACATAGATTCACACGGCTTCTTAGCAAGCATAGGCAATGGAAGTGAATTGCACACTGGGGGCTGTTCAGGCAGAGCATGATTATACTTCAATGAATCTGAGCCTTGTAAAATACTTCCAATCTTTTCCTCCTTGGAAATGACATCTACAGTTGTAGTCAAACTAGAAGACTGACAGCCACCTCCGTTGCTTTTCACACCATCATCATTAGTCTTAGAATGGGCACTACGATCATGTTGTATGGAGTCCATGCACCCCTCAATTCTCTTAATGTCTTTCTCCACTGTATCCATACTCCCACTCCGCTCTTGATCCTGGATTATAGCTGTATCATCAGATGCATCTCTTACCTCCTGAAGAATTAAACATTTCTTTAACAGCTCTTTATCATACTGTCCATTCAATGCATCAGTGAGTAGTATGGAGTCATCCTGCTGTTGACCTTTACCCCAGACGTGCAAATCAGATGGAAAATGTCCCCTTTCACGCCATTTACGCAGTTGCACCACAGGAAATGGTCCATGAATCTTTTCATATGGGTCCTGATAGTGCCAAAAATCTTGTGTCTCAAAATCAATAATACTTTCAGTCATCCCTACAGAATTTGAAGGTGACAATTCTTCAGATGAAACCCTAGAAGATGATTTGGATGTTCGAACTGCATTATTGCTCCAACCACCAGTCACTAGAATGGTAGAACCAACCAGGTTGTTTGGTTCTTTCCCCTGATTCAATGGAGATCCATCCACATGATTACCTGCATATACACCAACAAAATTGTCCACAAAACATTTACAAACGAAGAAAATAAAAGACAGCAAATCCTACATATTCATAAGTAAATGCTAGAGACCTTGTTTCTCATCCAATTCTTCAGCATCTTCTTCAGACTCATAACTATGATACATATTTGGGTCAGCATGTACTTTTGGAATTTCAAGTAGCCTGCGGTTACGTTCCTCCGGGGAGTTCAGAATCTGTAACTTCTCTACACATTCTTCTAGCGTTCAACACGGTCAAGGAATACCAATTTCAGTGAAACATAACAAACAAATGACATGTTTAACAAATTAACTTGCAATATGAGAAAGTATTCAAATAAAAAAACTTCTAATCCGAGAAGAAATGGATGGGGTGTAGTATTAAAATTACTGGCTAAGAATGAATATGACCTCTCCAGATTTTGAAGATTCGGCAGCCCATTTTCTTTTCACATAAGCCACCTTCGAGTTCCCAAGGCCACAGTAATCTCATTATGTATTTCAGAACAAGATTTCTTATGTAGAACGCAAGAAGTGGCAGTTCTATGATTCAAAATATTGGAATATATGAAATATGAAGCACTTACCCATTATAAGTATGTTCTTAAGATAAATAGTTATTTAATTTAAGAAGAAAAACATGTTTTGGTGCATTGTCTATTTTTTTTTCATATTTGGTTTTTCTAATAAGAAATTACTACAACTGATTTTTTGTATAAAAGTATTTCTCTAATGGACTTTTAGCACTTTTCCAAAACTTTGCTCTAAATATGAATGGTTGCCAGCTTTCCTATACAGTCATTGGAACCCAGTCAAATTGACAACGCCTTATTATGCAGCAATAACTGTTAAGCAAGCAAAAGTTCAAACAACAAAAAAATTATAAAAATCACAAAGAAACAAAGGATATTCCCTTTTATATCCTTTTTCACTAGCTCGATCACGTAGATTACTTAACCGCAATATCTCTGATTCCAGCAACTAGAATGCAAAAAGAAAAAGGAAACATTATCACAAGTTTAGAAGTTATGTCAACAAGTATTTATAAAAAAAGATTACCGAAAAGAATAAAAAAATAAACCAAAATACAAAAACAACGTCTTAATTCCACAAAGAACTAGGCAAACCACACACTAGCTTTATGGGTTACACAAAGAAAGAACTTACATCATTAACTCTCAGAGCGTGCAGTGAAATTGCTTTATCTTGGATTTCGCCCTACAATCAAGCACAAATGTGTTTTCTTAACGAAAGTGCAATTAGCAATACTCCACCGTAGATGTAAATATACATAGACTTACCACGGTCAAACGATTGATGAATCCACATTTGATACTTTGGCACAACCATTTGCATTCATCCTGTGAAAATAATTAACACGTCAAAATAGAGAGAAACATAGTGTACTCTCGTCAAGGACTCAAATTACTACAACTAAGACAATTTAATCATCACTGAACAAAAAGTGTATATGGCTACACTAATGTGTATTAATGCAATATACTTTATTCATATTACCAAGAAATTGCAAATGATACTTGTACAACTTTCAAGTCAATCATTCATAATAAAGTTACAAATTGTACATGTGATGTTATTGTAACATAGTCAATAAAGGAACTTCAATGCTAAGGAATAGATAGGGTTGAGTGCATTTTCATATACTACTCTCCATCATCGACAAAATTTTCATCCTCCTTGTAACTCTTTCTTAAATCCCTAATTTTCCGAAATATATTTGATTATTTGCTAGTAGATATGGATTATTATATGGATTAATACAATAAGCCTACAAAATATTTCTCCTATCTTTATATGTAAAAGTATGCATGTCTGTGTGTGCATATAAGCATAACCATTGTAACACTACTTTATAAATTATTACTCAAGATGACAAAGAACATCTCTGATTTAAAAAAAAATGAATGCTTTAATAATGAAGATATAATAATAATCAGTCAGCAATAATCAAAAGTAGATAACAATGTCCTAAATGTTTGTAATTACAATTGTCTTTTATTTTATATGAAACAAAAATAATATGGAAAGAGAAAAATGACTACAAGCCAGGAAGTCCACAGGGACCAGCTAAGTCTAACTTTCATTTATATATTAAATATATCACAAAATACAAAAAGCAAAGATGCTATAACAATTATGATAGACTTTATAACAGTTCTGATTACAACTATTTGTTACCAATAGCTAAACTTACCTGTAGGATAGAGACAAAAAAGCATAAGAGTGTTTCCCTACTATGGATTTAGCCAACTAAACTACTCAATAAATATCAGCAAACAGTATTTTTTGACCTATATCTTATATGATCTAGGCATATAATCCTATGAATAGATGAAAATACTCTACAGTGATTTCTTGTTCTTTTGAGATATATGATGATGATGCTAGGGAGCAAATTGTTTCTTATTTACACACGAGAAATTTCACTAAAGAAACAAATAACTTTTAACTAGGAAACAAAAATTTGTATGCAAGAGAATGAGTTAAAACACCTTAGAGAACTCATGATTTGATATCGTATCAATTGAAACCACCTCTTTCTTTTGTAAATTACAAATTTCAAGCATAACATCAGTTGTTCTTTCTCCAATTTTGTATGGCTCAGCTGCTTTGATAGTACCTGTACACAAAATCTTCAACAAATTACAATTTAACATATTAAATATTTACATCGTACATGAATAAGAGAAGAAAACCTAGGAGCATCAATTTTAAGAATTTCCTCATTCGCTTGAAAGACTTGAAGCGTTGGTTAAATTAAATATATACCTATTACTTGGACAAGCCTATACATATCTTGCTTTTGATCGCTGCCAGGTAATTGTATACGCACAATTGAGCCAACAACCTTGTCATGAAATTGGTCGCCCTCAACAAAAAGGTTCTCCATCAAAGAACGTTTCAAATATATCAAGTTAATATTGTGAACATCAATTGCAGCATATTCATCAGGATTAGCATGTGATTCTCTCTTATAAGCTTCCTTACTTATTTTACAACCTTTATCATTGCCCATAACTAGTTGGTTATCATGATTTTCATAGGCCTCCACCTGGCTCATAACAACATCGGCAACTCTTGTAATAGCATTAACAACTGAGGAATTTCCTTGGATAAGAAAGTGATTTGTTCCCAAGTCTCCACAAAAATTTTCTAAACTAGGACGTTTGTTGCAATTACCACCAACTTTACCAGAGGAATTTCTCTTCGGAGCTGTAATAGCAGGTTGTTTCCATGGACCTCTAGCATGGATGAGCTCATCTTTAGTGAACAAGAACTTCTCTTTCAAGCAAACCCAGTACACCTTGAAGAGATACTCAAAGCTAGATTGATCCTCAAAGTCCACTTCAACCTGTAACAGTTATTTACAAGGGAAGATACAACAATGAATGCATCAAATGACCAAAAAGCTACAAATTAAATAAGGCGACTATTAAGGAAATAAAACTTTGAAAGAAATAAATAAAAGCCACTTAAATACAGCACAAGTTTCAAGAATCAAACAACTATAAGCTTTGACAACAAAGAAAATAAACTGAACCCCCAATATAAATCAACAAGCTACCACACTTATGATGAAAATAGAGTAAAAATTGGAATCAATAAATCAATATATAGCAACCCAAAGAAATGCAAGACCCAACATATCGCATAACAAAAGTTCTCTACTCTTAAAAACTTAAGCCTTCTTATTTTATTGCAAACAAGCCAAGAAAGTTCAACTCACGTAACAAATTAAGTGACAAGTAACATGAAAGCCATCATTACAAATAAAAGTCAGCATACCTTTTCCCCTGGGGCACAATCTTCAATCAACATGATTGTTCTCAAGCATACTCCGCAAAATCCTTTATTCCCTCTTACAGAAAAGAAATCAGCATCTTTAGTGCATCCCTTGCACAGAGAATAGGTGCAAGTATAGCACGTATAATAAGAAGCCTTACGACAAGCATAGCATAAATGCCACCCTGGAATCCATGTTACATATAGCAAGTAAATGAATCGCAATCACAAAATCAAGTTTTCAAGTTAAGATTTTATCAAAAGATAAGAAATGGAAGTTAAGAAAGAAATTACAATTGGTAAACTAACTCAATGACTTGCAATTACCCAAGTGAGTTCTTAGATAAACAAGAATTCGAGTAAGCAACTCAAGACATCTAGAGAAACTTATTACCATACAGAATAGTACATAATTGAGCTTGTACATTGAAATGCATTGTGATATTTATCGTAATGAGTAATGACTACATAAATAATACCACGAGATGCACCCTCTTATCAAC
Source organism: Cedrela odorata (assembly GCA_035584115.1). Classification (NCBI taxonomy): domain Eukaryota; kingdom Viridiplantae; phylum Streptophyta; class Magnoliopsida; order Sapindales; family Meliaceae; genus Cedrela; species Cedrela odorata. The sequence continues at coordinate 16,851 of JAXCLQ010030062.1, read as the reverse complement.
AAAAACACCCTCCATTACCATTAGCACAGAACTATACACAGAATCATATACTACCATAAAAGCATTGTTCCATCACATGTTTGAACGAAAATTTCAAAAAAATAATAAAATGCAACATACCACATGTCCATTTGGACTTTGACTGAAAGAATGCGTTATCCCGCTTTATACACGTTGTATGGTATGCCTTGGGACATCCCCTAAATACAAAAGAAAATGGAAAGAACATATAAATTAACCAAGTTCAACAAAAATTGAAATCCCTAATCCTCAAAAATAGACAGAAAGTGAATTTTGAGTAATAGAAAAATCTTCCCGCTTACAACTCAACTAAACTAAATCACGTTCACTTCAAGTAACCGTTCTTTGTGTTCAAATATCACAACATTTGCTGACATTAGAACTAAGCAAACCCAACAAAAAAAACAAAGAACTCTAACGATTTGGCTAGAAAAAATTACTTGCGATCACATAACACAAGATCGCCACCATCGAAGCAAATGAAACAAACGTCCTCTTCGTCTTTCTTTCTCCTCCGCGACGGCTGATTGTGCTGTCTCTTTTTGACCTGACCACTTCCCGGAAGCCGTCCCCGCTTCCTCTTCCCCTTCCCCAAGGCCTTCTCCGCCTCCGCAATTTTGACCTTCCCGTCAACAATACCACCCTCTTCTCTTACCGCCACGTCAGCACCGTTGTAACACGTGTCCCCCGGAGCTGCAACCATTTGCAAATCGTCAATTACTTGTACGTTATCGTATTGATCGAGGCTCATGAGCTCGATTTCTCCTAAATTATGATCGAAATTCTGCTGTGGCTGCTCGTCGGCTACTGGCAGAGAAGGCTTGTATAAATTCGATGCCTGTTCTAATTCCATCACAATATTAGAAAATTCGAACAAACTTGGGAGTTAATTTTTGAGGGCAAACAAAAACCCTAATTTTGTTTGGTTATTTAAAATAGTGGATACATGGAAATGAAACGAGACAGCATTGTTTGTGTGCAAAATGAGAGACTCGTTATTGCCGTTCGGTACGCAAGAGAGAGACGACGACAACGACACTTGCTAACATTGAGTCAAAATTAAAAATTAAAAAAAATAAACTTGACAAAGAGAAAACCAACACGCGCCTATCACTTACTGCCTCGTGAATTTAGCTTTTTACTACAGTGGAACGAAGAGAACCGTCTAACGCGGCTCTAGACTCGAGTCTTACAAGTGTCGCTCTCTGTCTGTCAGATACTCGAAGTTCTCATCGTTCTGTCTTGACCACCACGTGCCATGTGTTTAGCGACCGGGGAGACTTTTAGAAATTTTCATTCAAATGCTAAACACGCGATCTACAAAAATACTTTAATTTATTACAAACTTCTGGTTTCCGGGTCGGGTCGGGTGGTCTGTTGCTTTTGACTTGTCTCCCTTTTAAGTCTTGTGTGCTTTTGAGTACTCATGAGGAATGGGGATGTGTCATAAGGTAATGGGTTAGGTATGAGGTGATTGAGTTGAGTATATTGTGTACGAAAAAGTGTTTTCCTACTTAGAATTTAAACCATAATTACTTAAATACTCTTTAACAAATTATATGCTGCCAGGGCAATAATACAGTGCTTTGATTCTCTGTAACCTTTCATCTGTATGTAATGTCAGTAAGTTTTAAGGGCCGTGCAGGTTTAAAATGAAACCGAAGACAAGGCACGAGGATGAGTATGAGGATTATGGGCATTTTACTTTTGTTACAAGGATGGAAATGCAGAACTTATTGGTGTAAAGAATTTAGTACAAAGCATTAACCCAAAAGTGCTGGCCTGCTGGGTGCTGGGTCGACAACAATACGCGCCATGACCCATCTCCTTTTAACTCACCTAGCGTTACTATGACATTAGCTGTCAATTCAGCAAAGCTTTAAATGAAATGAAATGACTCCACCTTATGGGGTCTACTATATGTCACCAAATCATGCGGTGCTTATTCTCCATTATTGGTAAACTCCTTTTCTCTGTGATCACTGTTCTTCTGATTTCGAGAGTTCAGGTGGACAAAGATTGGGTCCATAGATCAGTGACAGTGCTAGGGCATTTAACTGTAGATCAAATGCTCCCTGGTTGGGCCCTACAAAGAGGAGTGTTTGTGTTGAAATTTATTATTCATTGGTCCATTTCCCATTGGGCCGTCCCCGGCATACTTGGGCCTGTTTCCGAGTTCCGGCCCACTTTGTTTCCATTTATGGGTCTTGTATATTATAATTTACAAAATTCTTTGTTCTACGAGATATAAAATATAAATATTCCTAGCGGGACATTTTACCAAATTATAGTGGAATATTCTTCCAAATTAGGGAAGAAAAGCTTACACGAGGAGAGTTACCAGGGTCTAATGGCCTTAAAGTGCCATAGGTCGCGGATCAATTTTTTCTTGCGGCTTTACACATAATTTTAAAAATAATTTAAAATATGGACCGATTTTTTGATGTTGCTTTAGACGTATAATTTAAAACATAATTAGTATTGGTTCGTACAAACTTTAAAAATTTAAAAATATACAAAAATAAAAAATAAAAAAAACACGAGAGTTGAAGTGTATTTTACATAAATATTTGTGTGCATTGACTTCCTATATATAATAAATAATCGAAAATAATAAATATTTATAAAATTATTTAATTAATAAAAATCTAATTGATAATTTTTTTTTAAATATTTGAAAGTTATACTGGACAAATCTGGCCGAGTTTGAAAAGATGCCCGAGGCCTGACGCATCGTAGCCATTTAAACAAAAGCGTGTGGAGAAGGGCTTCGATTTGTATATATGCATTAAGTAAGAGCTGTGAGTTGCTTTCGTGCTATTAACGGAGTTTTTTTTCCATAACCGAAGAAATATAGAAAACCTACCAAATCCGAAACCGAATGTCGCAGAATCAGAAATCTAGACGACGGTGCGAGGGCACGGCCATGGGCGCCATCGTCCTTGATCTTCGACCTGGAATCGGCATCGGACCATTTTCTCTCGGTATGAAACTTTTCTTATAACTAATTCGATTGGATTGAACGAAAGTTGTTTGATTAGTATAGTTTTAACACCACGAATGGATTTAAATTCTGTCTTGATTTACTTTGTAATTCATTGGTTTTATGAATCTGAACAGAGGAGGATATGATATCGTACACCTAAAGCTCAATCTTTGTGTGTGTTTAAAGTTATAATCATCACTTGTTCATTAATTTGAGAGTCGTTTGACTTTGTTTACAGATGATGTTGATTGTTTTGGATGTTTTATTAGGGATGCCGATTTGCGAAGCATTTGCTCAGATAGAGCAGCAGCCGACCATTTACGATGTTGTCCATGTGAAATATTTTGACGAGGTTTGGGTCATAGAATTTAAGTTTAAATACTGTCCGCACAGTTTGTGTGAGCGCATGCATTTAATCTATGAATTGTACATGAATATAGCAAATACCTACAGTACGTTTTACACAGTTCAACTTCTTGTTAAATGGTATGATCATTTTACATACGGGATTTATCTGTTATAGGCTTAGAACCAGAGGCGGTTAGTATTTTATTGTTCATTACTAGGTCTGTTTTATGCAGGAGCCTCTCAAGCTCGATATGGTTATTAGCTTTCCAGATCACGGTTTTCATCTACGATTTGATCCATGGTCTCAGGTATTATTTTTTCACTTGTATTCCCTTTCTCATTTATTTATTTATTTGTATGTCTTGCTGGTTAGTGATCATTTCGTGAGATCATAGATGGTGCTTTCCCATAATCTCATCTAATTACTTTATAAGATGAGGCTCAGCCATTACTTATGTCCTAATTAATATCTGCCAATGCTTTGTGATACTGTTTCTTGGATTTAACTCTGAATTATGTGACAGAGATTACGCCTTATTGAAATATTTGATATCAAACGGCTTCAAATGCGCTATGCCACTTCCTTGATTGGGTAGGCTATGCTCATGTTGATTATTTTTATGCTTTACGTTTGTTACATATTATTAATAGATGTTATTCCTTAATTTAGGGGACCATCAACTTTAGCTACTTTTGTAGCTGTATATGCACTTTTTGGGCCAACCTTTCCTGGGGTTTACGACAAAGATAGAAGTGTTTATACGCTATTCTACCCGGTACGTACCTTGAATGCACAATAATCAGGTTCTTCATTACAATTTTGCATATAGGTGTACTATGTCGTGGGATTTGTTTGATGTTTATATTTTGCAGGGGTTGTCATTTGCTTTCCCAATTCCCAGCCAGTATGCATATTGCTGTCAAGATAGAGAAGGTGTTAATTAACTACTACTCTCTCTTAGACACTTATTGGACTTATTTTTCGTGTTCTAATTATTTAACAATACTCTTATTTATTTGACAGCGGAACTGCCCTTAGAGTTTCCAGATGGCACTACGCCAGTAACATGCCGTGTCTCTATATATGACAGTTCTGCAGATAAAAAAGTTGGCATTGGATCTTTAATGGAGAAGGCTATTGTTCCTCCATTACCTCCTGGAAACTTGTACATGGAAGAGGTTCATGCTAAGGTTTGATCTCTTTCCACACTAGTTCTGGCATTATTTCTGTTTAAGTATATTACCTCAATTTAGTTCTACCTGCTTAAGTTTCATCATTTAGTTTCAGATTATAAAGAAAAAATTTACATTGAGCCTGTTGACTGAAACTTTTTGGTTATGACAAAATATTTCTGCGTTTCAGCTTGGTGAGGAATTATATTTTACTGTTGGGGGCCAGCATATACCTTTCGGTGCATCACCACAGGTAAATTTACATATAATGTGATTTTGCTTTATTATTTTGTACAATTGCTTTGTAACCCGGTTTTATTGGTATATACTTATATTAAGTTGTTGAATTCCCTTTTAATTTTATGTTTTATTTTTTCCTTTTTATGTTCTTCTTATTGTAACATAAACATCAATACCCCAACACATACACACAAAACAAGTTGAAATTATATCCTTTTGGTGACAAATATTGTTGTTTTTTTTTTTTTTCTAAACTTGCATTTGAGGAGCTTTCAAACTCAGTTAATTTATACTCTTCAATTCCCTCACACAAAGTAAAAAGGTATAGAATTCCATTCGTTGTATGGTGAAAAGTGAAATGTGAGGAAGCAATATGATCTCTTGCAGAATTTTGTTGAATGATTGCATATCTGTAATCTGTATCTCATGCAACATGTGGATTACCATGGACCCATGGATATCATTGAGTTATTATTGGAACATGCAGAGTTTATGCATTTTTCAAAAAAAATGGAATAGTTTAGTAATAATAGGTGATTGAAGAGCTATGTTTTCATGTTTTGAAGAAGTTGAAAGGCATAATTGCTGCAAATAGGGTTGGTCGGTCTTTTTTGTATTTTTTTCTGCTTCCATGACTGGATTCTCTCTTTCTGTTTTTGACTATTTGTGTCTTGCATTGAGTATCTATGGTCTGTTGGATCTTTTGCTAGTTTGTGCTCAAATACTGGTGATGTTGATGATATGCTGTCACTTATCTGCGTATTAACCTCATGCAGGATGTGTGGACCGAATTAGGCCGCCCTTGTGGAATCTATCAAAAACAGGTAGTCTTCAGTCATTGACCTTGGACATGGAATGCGAAGCTTTTGTGAGCTGGTTAGACATATTAATCTTGATTTTACTTGCCTTACAGGTGGACCAAATGGTCATTCACTCTGCCTTGGATCCTCGGCCCCGGTCAGCCCTCTGTGGTGATTACTTCTACAATTACTTTACTCGTGGTTTAGACATCTTATTTGATGGGCAGGTATTTTCTCTCCAAGCAGAGTTTGTGTGCTTGTTTTTGTTTTTGTTGTTTTAATTGAGAAAAGTTTAAATCCCCGTTGTTCTAGCTGTTTTCGCAAGTGATGATATTGTTTAATAATCTTGGCTCTAAGAAGTTGTGGAACTGGTGTTTTGGTTTTGCAGACTCATAAAATTAAGAAGTTTGTTCTGCATACAAACTATCCTGGTCATGCAGATTTCAATTCTTACATAAAGTGCAATTTTATCATTGTTGGATCTGACTGTAAGTTTTTTTTTTGGCTTACAAAGGTCTTGATAAAAGGTTGCTCATGCAGATAATGATAAACTATTTTCTTGTCTGCAGTTGCTGGTACTAGTGCAGAGGCACATAGCTATATAAACAAGATTACTCCCAACACAAAATGGGAGCAAGTGAAGGTAAAGTCATTTATGTCCACTTTTGTCAAAATTAGTTGGACTAATCATACTGTTGAGCGCTTGATAAGATGAAAAAAGTGAGTTAAATTTTGATTAAATGACGTGTTTTCATTTTTCTATCTATCTATTAGCACTGTTGAGAAGTATCTTTTCAATTTCCATTTCGGTTTTTTATTCAACCCAGTTTGCAAATCTTGTTACTTTTTTTTTTCACTTGTGGACATTGGTCTTGGTTTTAACATCTGAATTACCATTATTGAATTATCTCAGTAGACTGTTTGATAGGATGCCTAATCTTGCTTCTGTTTCAAAAAGTGAGCAGAATTATTTGTTTCATTACAGTTTCTTTTATTTCTAATTATGTTGGCCTTGGTGTGGATATGTGAACATATGTGCACATGGTGCATTCAAATTCACTCTACCTCTTAGAGCTAGATTTATTGGCCTTGCCATATGTTGCTACTCAGCATTTGCTCACTATTTCTTTATAATCAAACAATTTTGTTACAAAAATTTATTACTCAACTACAGGAGATCCTCGGGGAATGTGGCAGAGCAGCTATCCAAACACAAGGCTCAACAAACAATCCATTTGGATCAACTTTCGTATATGGCTATCAAAATATTGCATTTGAGGTGGATATATTCTTCATCCTCTTTGCTTACTCACTAATTCAAAATTTTTATGCCGCTACTTCTGGGAAGAGATCTTACTTCCTGAACTTTATGGCATGCTGTGACAGTTGCTGATGAATATATCTTTTGCTATGGCAGGTCATGAAGAATGGTTATATTGCAACTGTAACTATGTTTCAATCCTAATGATTATTATCTTTTCCGGTATGTTGCACCTACAAATCGATTCATTCAGCAGTGCTATATATATATGCTCTACATTTTCTTTAGTTATTATTACTACTCTCTGCCCACAATCTAGTGTGCCTTAATGAGGCTTCCTTATATTAAAGCTGGTCATAGCTAGGTCATATTATTTGGTTTCGTATCTTTTGTTGTCCCAGTAGCCGCTGGAACTGACCTTGTGCACAATTTATACTAGTCATTGTAGTTGATGATTTACTTCTGCTTTGATGTGATTTGTTTTAGATTGCCCCAGCTGGATGATGCCATCTCATAAGGAGCAGTTGCATTTGTACAGATATGTGAAAAACGGCGAATAATGCTGGAGCATCTGTTATGGGGGAAAGCAGTCACAAGTGCACAGCTATGTATTGATTTGTACAGTTACTGTTAATTTAGCATGCAATTACTGTGTACCTTTAGGTTGGCTATCTTTATTACCCACGGGGTTTGCTCATTTTAACCGTAATTACATGAATACGGCTAAAGGATTTAAGCTACCAAATTATCTTTACGGCAAAGTCGTGTAGGTCATTTTAACATCACACTATTTCAGTAAAACATGGCTAGTCGTGTAACATTCAAGTAAAAATTGAATTAAAAAGTACCTGTTGAATGCAAATGTGAGTTGATAATCACTGACGATGTTCCTTAGAAGCCAAATATTTAGCAATTTTATTTATTTATTTATATTTTGATGCTATAATTTTTGAAATATCTCTTGTAATTTTAAAAATTTATGAAACTAATTAATTTAAAGAAAATTACTATTCAATTATTCTGTCTCCTTCAACTATCAGTTTTTTTTAATTTTACACTAAAATTTAGAATTTTATTTAAAAATTGAAAATAAAATTATCAAATGTATTTTTCTTTTCAGTATTCAATAAATAAATATTTTGAAAATAAATTGTTGAACAATTAATTATTTATTTATTATCAAAAATCAAAAAAATTAATAATTGAATTCTATATATAAACGGGCCTTGAATTACCGTGCCATTTTTCAGCCTGCTTTGGCGACAAAACGCCACGTTAATCAGGTACTCTACTCAATCAACACAAACAAATCGGGGATGTATGAAGCCGACACAAAATCAATCCGTGTTGTCTTGTCACCTTTAGGCTTTATAGTTCATGGTGTTGTTCAAAGATTAACGTTATTCTAGGCTCTAGCACAGCACGTTTGGCGCAGAGACAAGATTCTGGAATTTCCGAATTTATATTTATTAATCAGGTACTCGAAAACCCTAAATTTTCAAACTCTTTGTTCTTTGTATTGCCAGTCATAATGGTTCCTCCTATCTCAGACGATAGTCTTAAGAAATTAGAGTACTTCTCCCTCGTCTCTAAAGTTTGTTCGGAGTTAGAAACTCATCTAGGGTTTGGGGACAAAGTTTTGGCCGAGTTTATAACCGAGTTAGGTCGTAAATGCGAAACTGTTGATGAATTTGATGCTAAATTGAAAGAAAACGGCGCCGAAATGCCTGATTACTTTGTCCGGACATTATTAACTATCATTCACGCCATTCTTCCAGCGAAGTCAAAATCAGCAGGGAAGGAATCAAAAAAAGAGAGTGGTGGTGATGGTAAGAAGTCAAAGTACAAGGCTCTTGCGATTGAAGATAGTAAGGATAGAGTCAAAGAGCTTGAGAGAGAAATTGAAGCTGAGACGCATGATCGGCGTATAGAAAATGGGGATAGAGAAAGAGAAGATCAATATAGGAATAGAGACAGAGATAGAGGAAGAGACCAACGAGATCAAGATAGACATAGAAGAGACAGGGATAGGCATAGAGACAGGGATTACAATGATGATGGTGATAGGAGTAGGGGAAGGCAAAGGGATTACGACGATGATGGTGATAGGGGTAGAGGAAAACAAAGAGATTATGATGATGAGGGTGATAGGAGCAGAGGAAGACAAAGGGATTATGATGATGAGGGTGATAGGAGTAGAGGAAGACATAGGGATCGGCATAAGAATAGGAGATATGATGAGAATCGCGATGAAGAGAATGGTGACTATAGAGAGAATGGTGAAGATGGGGATAGGAGAAGTGGGCGATACATGTTGAATGAGCCTGAGTTGTATAAGGTGTACAAAGGGAGAGTATCAAGAGTTATGGAGACGGGTTGTTTTGTTCAATTGAATGATTTTAGGGGTAAGGAGGGCTTGGTTCATGTTTCACAGATGGCAACTAGAAGGATTGGCAACGCTAAAGATGTTGTGAAGCGGGATCAGGAGGCTTATGTGAAGGTGATTTCAGTTTCGGGGCAGAAGTTGAGTCTTTCCATGAGGGATGTTGATCAGAATACTGGTAAGGATTTGCTTCCACTGAAGAAGAGCTTGGAGGATGATCCATTTAGGAATAATCCTTCAGGGACTAAGGATGGACCGACTACTAGGACGGGTCTTTCAGGGATTAGGATTGTGGAGGAGGATGATGCAGTTCCATCTCGTAGGCCATTAAAGAGAATGAGCTCTCCAGAGAGATGGGAAGCAAAACAGTTAATTGCTTCAGGAATTTTGTCTGTCAATGAGTATCCTATATATGATGAGGAAGGGGATGGGATGGTTTATCAAGAAGAGGGAGCTGAGGAAGAGCTTGAGATTGAACTGAATGAAGATGAGCCTGCATTTTTACAAGGGCAGACCAAGTATTCTGTTGACATGTCACCTGTGAAAATTTTCAAGAATCCAGAAGGCTCATTGAGCCGAGCTGCTGCTCTTCAATCTGCTCTCATTAAGGAGCGAAGAGAAGTAAGGGAACAACAGCAGAGGACAATGCTTGATTCAATACCAAAGGATCTGAATCGTCCTTGGGAAGACCCAATGCCAGAGACAGGTGAGAGGCATCTTGCACAGGAGCTCAGGGGTGTTGGTTTGTCCGCTTATGACATGCCTGAATGGAAAAAGGATGCATTTGGGAAAGCATTGACTTTTGGACAGAGGTCAAAGCTTTCCATCCAGGAACAGAGGCAGAGCTTGCCAATTTACAAATTGAAGAAGGAACTGATTCAGGCTGTTCATGATAATCAGGTTCTGGTAGTCATTGGTGAGACAGGTTCAGGTAAGACTACCCAAGTGACACAGTATCTTGCAGAGGCTGGTTATACTACAAGGGGTAAGATTGGGTGTACTCAGCCCCGTAGGGTGGCTGCAATGTCGGTGGCCAAGAGGGTTGCCGAAGAGTTTGGTTGCCGTTTGGGGGAGGAAGTTGGGTATGCTATACGATTTGAGGATTGTACTGGACCAGATACTGTGATCAAATACATGACTGATGGAATGCTTCTTAGGGAGATTCTGACTGATGAGAGTCTTTCTCAATATTCAGTCGTTATGCTTGATGAAGCTCATGAGAGGACAATCAACACTGATGTTCTTTTTGGGTTACTCAAGCAGCTTATTAAACGGAGACCTGATCTTCGATTGATTGTCACATCTGCCACGTTGGATGCTGAGAAATTTTCAGGGTATTTCTTTAACTGCAACATCTTTACCATTCCGGGGAGAACTTTCCCTGTTGAGATACTCTACACCAAACAACCAGAAAGTGATTATCTAGATGCTTCACTGATCACTGTCTTACAGATCCACTTGACAGAACCTGAAGGTGATGTACTACTCTTCTTGACTGGTCAGGAGGAGATTGATTTTGCATGCCAGTCTCTTTATGAGAGGATGAAAGGGCTGGGTAAAAATGTTCCTGAACTGATTATTTTACCGGTTTACAGTGCCCTCCCTAGTGAAATGCAGTCAAGAATCTTTGAACCTGCTCCACCGGGAAAGAGGAAAGTGGTTGTGGCCACTAATATTGCTGAGGCTTCTTTGACAATTGATGGAATATTCTATGTTATTGATCCTGGGTTTGCAAAACAAAATGTTTATAATCCAAAGCAAGGGCTTGATTCACTGGTCATAACTCCCATTTCACAAGCATCTGCCAAGCAACGAGCTGGGCGTGCAGGACGTACGGGGCCTGGAAAATGTTACCGCTTATACACGGAGAGTGCATACCGCAATGAGATGTCCCCTACCTCAATTCCAGAAATCCAAAGGATTAATCTTGGATCAACTACTCTCTCAATGAAGGCTATGGGTATAAATGATCTCCTGTCATTTGATTTTATGGATCCACCTTCACCCCAAGCTCTCATTTCTGCCATGGAGCAGTTGTACAGTCTAGGAGCTCTGGACGAGGAGGGGCTCTTAACTAAATTGGGTAGGAAAATGGCAGAATTTCCTCTGGAGCCTCCATTGTCAAAGATGTTGCTGGCCAGTGTGGACCTTGGGTGTAGTGATGAAATATTGACAATAATTGCCATGATTCAGACTGGCAACATTTTTTACAGGCCTAGGGAAAAACAAGCTCAAGCAGATCAGAAGAAGGCCAAATTTTTCCAGCCTGAGGGAGATCATTTGACCTTGCTTGCTGTGTATGAGGCATGGAAAGCCAAGAACTTTTCAGGGCCTTGGTGTTTTGAGAACTTTGTTCAGTCTCGATCTTTGAGAAGGGCGCAGGATGTCAGAAAACAACTTCTTAGCATTATGGATAAGTAAGTTTTCTAGTTTCAATTTTATATTGTTTTCACTCTTCCTTCGCAATGGTCTATTGGAATGATTTTTACCAATTTGCTTGATGGTGAGTAATATAGAAGCCAAAGCTATTTAATTACATGATTTTTATTACTTATGTGCAATTTCTTATCAAGTGTAAGTCTTTTTTTGTGCTTGGTATCATTAAGTTTATTTGTTTTATATGTGTTTATCTGGTTAGTCAGTGGTATGTATCACAGATTCTTATGGGTATGACTAGTAGAATTTAGTGAATAGTGGTTGAGATGCGACTTGTTGACCCAAACACATTTTATACTGGTGAACTCTGCTAATTGCTTGCTCTTCATACTTTATAAATGCATATAAATGCATAGTAATTTGTCGGCCCTAATGATTGTTTGCATGCTATAGTTCTAATATTTGGCTTTGGCTTTTTTGTCCATAGGATTCCATTATTCAAACTAATAATTTAGGTTCTATTTGTGCAAAGTTAATTATTGTGGCTGATTTATTATCATTTCTCAGGAAAAAGCTATCAAGGAGTTATTGTTGGAGTTGCTCTGCTTCTGTTATATTTTAATTTTACTTTTCTTGGCCCAGTCAATATGCCTATTTTATTTAATTCAAATTGTCAGCCTGTGGATGTTTTTTCATGTCTTGCTGTTTCCCCTTTGATGTAACATTGTAAGTTACCGTGGAGATAATACAAAAATCATAAAGCTTGGTCATATGATTAGGTAAAGCTTCAATTATTGCTATTGTTTGATGGATGCTTTTTTCACCACCTGTTTCATGATTTATGTTTCTCAAAACCTGAAATGTTTGAAGGCCACTGCATTAGCTAGAACACTCTCTTTCTGTATGTGCAAGAACACATCCATTATATAGGTGGATTAAACCCCTTTATATAAATGATATTCTAATTTGATGCTGCATTTCAGATATAAATTGGACGTTGTGAGTGCTGGAAAGAATTTCACAAAGATAAGGAAGGCAATTGGAGCAGGATTCTTTTTTCATGCAGCCAGAAAAGACCCGCAGGAGGGCTATCGGACCTTGGTTGAGAATCAGCCAGTTTATATTCACCCAAGTAGTGCACTTTTCCAGAGACAACCTGATTGGGTCATCTATCATGAGCTTGTGATGACTACAAAGGAGTACATGCGGGAGGTAACAGTTATAGATCCAAAGTGGCTGGTGGAACTGGCGCCGAGATTCTTCAAGGTTTCAGATCCTACAAAAATGAGCAAGCGCAAGCGTCAAGAACGCATTGAACCACTATACGATAGATATCATGAACCTAATTCTTGGCGGTTGAGTAAAAGACGGGCATGATAGATAGTTCATTTGCTGTCAATATCAACCTGTCTCAGATATCTGTTTGATTTCATGTCATGTAATTGTATATATTCCCTTGTATGATATTATGAGTTAATTTTTGACATTTCTAACGACCCTTGGATCAGGGCCAGCAGCAGAAAATTTGTTTTAGGGGTCTCAAAGCTTATTGTTATTACTTTTACATATTTTTAAGTTAGCTCTGCCATTGCCGGATGATGATGAATGGAAGCTTCAGAATATTCTTGGTTGGTGGCTTTGCTGCTGTGTTTCTGTCTACTTTCAGGTTATTGCTTCGTAGTAATTGAAGTTGTGAGGACAATTAAGCATGATGCTTTTCTGTCTCGCTGAATGGCTACAAGATGGGATTCTTATAGATGAACAAATAGTTGGGAAAGTCTTAGCTGGTAAGTTGAATGAGTCATGTTAAAATTCTATCTACACTTGCAAAATAGAAAGCATGTAATACAAATGGGATTAGGATCTGATTTAGCTTTGCTCTAGACTACTAGTAATGAGAAGAATTATAAGTCTATTTATTGTAATAGATGGTTGTACTTTTTGCAGCCAATTTATATAGATGGCCGGTGAGCATAATCCAACATTGTCACAATCTAGGAAGCCATTCATAGCCATCAATAAAATCAACTGAAATAAACGGTTTGGCCTCTTATTGCGTGAGCTCCCTAGACCACGACACTCGTCCTCCATAATCAGCCACTGGTCCTGAACACTTGTACTTCCCAAAAGACACTGTCCTGCAAGGCAAATAACGTTGTCATGCAAATAGATCTATCTTGTCCTGTTAAATGATACTGTTAATTGATTAGATAGTCGAATACATCAGAAAAAGAAAGAGAGGGGAACATCCACTGGGGATGATGATTTGGTCCGTGTAAATGTAAGTAAAGACTATCCTAGAGAAAGTGCCCCAAGCCCTGCCCAAGTCGAGGGCGCCTGACCCGGTAACCTAGCATTTGACAACGGAGAAACCTGTTTCCTCTAGGAAGCTTTCTCTATTTTGGGCTGTTAAGGCTCCATAGCTGTAGTTCATAGAAGGATAGGCCGTTTCCAAATATGAAGTCGACTGAGCCTTCAATATAAAATTCTTGAAGTAATGCCTGCCAATGTGATCATAAAGAGTGTCTTCTGAGCGAATAAATTTGCAGCCTATAAAGGCTGGTATTCTGCTGATAATCGAAGCACTGCTGCTTGTTTTCCTTGAGCTCCTGATGGTGGCACTGTTTGGAGAATGCATGGCAAATAAATCCATGTGCATCGGGGATTGTTTTTGTAAAAAGTGTTCTGAAAGCGATTTTCAAAAGCACTTAATTTGATTTAATACAGAATCGACCAAATGCTTATTAGTTAAATGTAATTTCTTTTTATTCCCAAAATGAATCAGTAGAATATAAATACAAATTTATATTTAACTATTCAAAAAGATGTTAATTGTAAAGAATATAAATTTTATTTAGAAAAGATGAAATTCGTCGAGAAAAAATAAAATTTTGATCGAAAAATATAAAATTTTATCGAAAAAGATAAATTTTATCAAAAAATATAAATTTTATCGAAAAAGTTAGTTATAAAATTAAGTTAAAAATAAATTTATTTATATTTTTTTAAAGTTAAAAATATAATTGAAAAAAAAAATTGAGCTACTGCCGTTAAAAATCCATTTAGCCTTTCCTATCACATCCATGAAATCCACTTTTAATTACAGTTGCCGTTTTGTAATTCAAACGCAGTGTTTTACAATCCTTTCCTTTGTCCCACAAAACGCACCGTATTATATTTACAATCCTTTGTCTTCAAAAATACGAATCCTTTGCCCGTCACTGTCAGCTCCGGACCAGACAGGGTTTAGTGTTTTCTCTAAGCCCTCACCGTCTTCTCTTCTATCCGTTGCTGCAGAAAATACCAAAACTAAACAACTTTCATCATATTAAGGTACGTGTTTTCCTTCTTATTTTTTTAAACTTCAATTTTCCGCTGTTAGTTTTCAGTATAAATAGTCTGTATCGTGCCTTCATATGGCTTGAATAGGCAAACTTGTCCGGAGTTATTAATTGAGTAGCCGTTCTTAGCTTTTTCCGTCTTGGAATTCTTTGAAAGGAACCTAAATTATGATTTTAAGCATGTTAATTGTTTTATAAATTTTGATCATGATTTGTATTCTTTTTTAAAATTTAATTATTTGGTCATGTGAAATAAATGAACCTGTCTGTTTAGAACACAATTTGGTAGGGTTACAGGGTTGAATACGAATTGGGTTGGTATGTTAGAGTAAAAGGTTCTAAATTGTGCTGTGTATGATTGTAATTGGGATTGGGAGTGGAATTTGATAACAAAATGAACTGATCGGCAACTGAGTTTCGAAATCTCTCAAAACAAACAAAAAGAGAAGCATTGTTATACATTGTCAAAAATAGAATGCAAAGAAGAAAGAAAAAGGATTTTCTTTAGATGAACTCCTCCAATGCTGTGGGGAGATCTGCTATTTTTATCTTTATAAAAATTGATTTATGATGGTGCCTTGTTGATTTATTAGGGTTGATCATTGTTTTATTTTTTATTGCAGCAATTGATTCATACTTTTCATTGTGAAATCAGTATAGCAGTGTGGCTATAACTTGGACATACTTTAAAGATGTCTGTATCTGGATTGACTGGTAGTCCCTTAAGATGTTGCTTCAGGTCACCTGTATGTAGCCCGGGGTCACTGAGGCGAGGTTCAGCTTTTCCTAGTTTTGGGAAACCTAAAGAACAAATTAAACTACCCTGCCTTGAACGGTACTGCTAAATTTATTAAACAATAAGAGGTTGTTATTTGGATCATGATTCGTGATTTTCACCCCTGTTGCAATTTTACAGATGTTTCTGGAGTGGTTCTGCACAAGGATGCAAGAAGCTGCAAACTTACTTAATCAAGTGTGCAATGGATGCTTCCTATGGTGATATGTCTAATGGATCAGCTGGTAATGTTTGCTTTTATTTTTGCAACTACGAAATTGGTATGTGGCATCTAGGGTTAATTCACAGAGCATAGATTTCCATTGGTAGGGCATGATTTTATAAACCTGCAAAAATATGCATGTTAAGTAGGCAACTTCCTCTGCCAGATGGGAAACTACAAGAACCTTCTTAAAGTCCTTTCTTTTCCCATGAAGAGAGCGTGGGAATGGTGGAATACTGATGCTTGCAGTTTGCCTCTTTCTTGCTATTTATGTGAGGCTAACAACTTTAGTGTGTTGAGATACACATTTTGTTGGTTTAGGTTGAGGGGAACCACTTTTGAAAAAGCATGGTTTTTTTTAATGCCTGAGTAATGGCTGGCATAAGTGTTGACCAGAGGCAGAATCTTACATGATAGGTCAATGTCTGGTCTGCACCTGCGATAAGTAGTTTGGTATGGTGGTGAGAAACCTGAGATTGCACGATTTGACCCTATAATTTAGCTTCATTTCGGAAATGACATATGTAACTCTCTATCAACCCATCTTCCATGCTTATTTGTTTGTAATAGAGTTATGGACTATGAGCATAGCTCCTGTTCCTTATCTTGGAACCAGATGATACCTTGTATTTTTGCAGTCCTATCAGCTTTTTCCAATTCTTGTCTATTGCATTTCTACGAAGTTATTACTATTAAAGCATTTTCTTTTGCAAAAAATGTCCTATTGTTCTCTCTATGACCTCTTGCAACTGATCTTTTCCATTTATAAGGTTTGTTTAAATTAAATATTAGCTACATCTTACTATCTTGGTATCACTCTTTGAAACCCTTTCCTTACTTACCTCTCCAAGTTCAGCTATCTTCCCTAGAATTAATGTACGGGATCCATATAAAAGACTTGGAATAAGCAGGGAGGCTTCTGAA
>JAXCLQ010030021.1:0-26832 GCA_035584115.1 Cedrela odorata | reverse complement strand
TACTCTATAAAACATATTTAAAATCATGGTAATGGTAATAATCATTTAAATAAGTATATTATATCCTACGTCATTTCTATGTCAACTAAACATGCGTAAACTCGGTTAATTTCTCTTACATTCATAATATTATATCGTAAACATATCATGAATATAAATTCTAATGTACTTAGATAATATTAAGGTTATGAGTTCTACAAAAATTTCGGGTGTTACACTTTCACTTTCAAGGGAACCGTTTTGGCATGTTGAGGCATGTTGCCTAAAGCTCTCTTGATCATCACCACTTCAGCCTCAAGGTCCCTTAATTGCCCCCTCAAAGCATTGTTCGCAGCAATCAAGTCTTCGCCGGTAGTGCCCATCCACTTTTGACAATCTTTCTCAAGATTCTTATAAAGGCTCTTTAGATTCATCATTTCGCCCCTCAATGCCACCATTTCTGAGGCTACTGTTTGCATCTCTGAGGCTATGGCTCCCATTTGATTAGCAAATATTGGTGTATCGGGTGCAATCGCCCCAAAAGCTCTCTCCAAGCGATCTAATCGGTCTTTGATAGTAGCTCCCATCATTGTGTATGTTATTTGTCATAAGTAAGCGCGGCTCTCCCCTAAATAGTACTTTTCAACCTCACATAGCTCTAATACCAATTGTCACGGGGCTCTTTTTGTTTATGCGGCCAACCTCACGATGCGTTAAGTCTCCCTTGATCAGTACTCACTTTTCAGCCTAAATTTCCTGTACAAGCCACACAATGCAAGCACAAGCAAAGTAATGTGACTACAAAATAAGCCAACACAACCACAACATAAATAATATAATTATGAAGGCCTCTTGCCCTTAACCTTTTTATTAATTACTTAAAAATGAATACAAGGACCGCTCACTACACTCTCGTGAATGCTCTATCAAAATTTTAAACTTTCTCTCTCTAAAACTTTCTCCCTTTAGAACGAGTACCACTTTCAATACTCTCTCTAGTCTCTTGAATCTTAGTAACACACTATCAAGCACTCAATTTATAGATGAAGCCAATACCCCTGGCTTCCTAGGGACATCGAAGTTTGCCGCCTAGTGAAACTCCTATTTTGTGCATCATTAGGATACTTAGAATTAACACTCTAGCCAACTTCAACTTGTGTGCCCATACTAGCATTGCTTGGCTAAAATATGAGTTCGCCCGTGACTCATCTTGCTAGCAAGGTGGCACACTTCAACTCTAACTCTATGACACTAGTCATACTCTCAACAATGCTAAATTGAATTATGTTACCATGGAGAAAGAGATTTTAGTTGTGGTGTTTGCCTTTAACAAGTTTCGATCTTACTTGATTGGTACCAAAGTCATTATCTACAGTCACCATTCCATCATCAAGTATTTGATAACTAAGGTTGATTCGATGGATATTGTTATTGCAAGAATTTGAGTTGGAAAACCAAGACAAGAAAGGCATAGACAACTTAGTTGCAGATCATTTATCTTGGCTATAGCAAGATTAAAAGAAGGAAAAAGCTAAAACGTCAATTAATGAGACTTTTTCTGATGAGCAGCTTTTCTTGTTCAGGCTAGTAAGCTTTCGTAGTTTAGACTTTATGAACTATCTTGCTTGCAATATTCTTCCCCCTAATTTATCTCAACAACAAAGGAAGAAATTTCTTTCAGATGTGAAGAATTAATATTGGGAATAACCTTTCTTGTATAACTACAACCAAAATTCTTCAATCAAGTTTGTACTAGCCAAAGCATGTCTATCAGCATGAGATAAGTGTCAAAGAACTGATAATATTTCAAACCTTCATGAGATATCTCTCAACAATATCCTTAAAGTTGAACTTTTTAATGTTTGGGGCATGGACTTTATACCATTATTCAACAATCTCTACATTTTGGTAGTTGTAGATTATGTCTCTAAAGGGGTTGAAGCTGTAGCATTTCAAATTAATGACTCAAAGCTGGTAATTAACTTTCTTGGTAAGAACATTCACTCGTTTCAGAACACTAAAGGCAATTGTTAGTGACAAGGGAAAACACTTTTGCAACAAACTTCTTGATTCTGCATTAGCCAAATATGGAGTAACTAATCTAGCAGCTACAATTTATTTTCTTCAGACAAACGGCAAAGCATAGACATCTAACAGGGAGCTTAAGCGGATTCTTGAGAAGATCGTTAGTAGTTTGAGGAAGGATTGGTCAAAAAAAATTAAATAAAACTTTGTGGACCTATCAAAATGTCTCCATTCCCATTAGTGTTTGGAAAGGTATGTCATTTGCCAGTTAAGCTAGAACACTGAAAATTTTAGGCTACTAAAAAGTTAAACTTTAACTTACAAGTAGTGGGTGAAAAAAGAATATTATAGCTCAATGAGATGGATGAATTATGGCATGAAGCATATGAAAATGTGAAAATTCACAAGAAGCATAATAAACAGTGGCACAATAAGCATGTCGTGCAACAAGAGTTTGTTCTCAGTCAAAAAATGTTACTCTATAACTCACGCTTACGTCAATTTACGAGTAAACTTCATTCTCGACAGTCTGGACCATATATAGTTATTCAAGTGTTCTCGCATAGTGCTCTAAAGATACAAAATAAACATAGATCATTCAAATTAAACAGACAATGTTTGAAGCCATACTTGGTGAACGGAACAGTGAGCTCGAGCATGCTCTGTTTCCGTGAGCAGCAGAAGCGCGACGCACGAAATTAACTTCCGGGCGAGCGACCACCGCAGAAGAGCCATGGCCATCTTTATGAACCTGCAGAATAGGATCTAAACTGATCTGAACATGCATACATGCATGTTTCGGCTTTCAAAAATCATGCTCTGTTCAAAATTTAAATCACACAGATGAGATGTCTCACCTTTGGCTTTGCAATCCGAGACAGCAACAAACTTGCTTCCTAAGGTAATCTACACGTTGAAGTCATGAAGCCGGTTCCGGCTTGTTTGGGATCTACAAGTTTCAGTTTAAGCTTCAACAAGCTCACCAAGCTTTCTCTCTCTACGGTTTTCTCTTCTCTCTCTTATGTTCTTGCTTCGATTCATAACCCAAGCTTGCTTCTCTCTTTTGTCTTTGCTTTAGTTCATAACCAAGCACTCCTAAGCTTGCTTCACCAAGCAATCTCACGGTTGAAGAAGAAGAAGCTTTTGGTTTTTTTTACAAAAATAGATAAGTATGTTTCAAATAGCATTACGTATTTTGTATATATATATATATAAGCTTAACACTTAAGCTTTGTGTTTATCAAATCCCATTTAGATAAACAGCCACCAACTCCACCTAAGCTAGTTAACCCACTTGCATTTCCAAATCATAAAAATGAATTCAATGCAAAAACGTGAGTCATGGTTAATGTCAACTGTGTGCATTAATTATTCTTAATCAAATGCATGCATTACAATAAAACACATATACATTAATACATTAATATATTAATATGTTATTAATATAATATATATTCATTAATCAGATTAACATATATATACTTATATTAAAAAGAGAGAGAGAGAGACAATTACATATATATATACACATTACTTTAACATATATATATATATATATTTATATACACATATATTAATAAATATCTTACATATATACATATATATATATATCATTACTTGAATAATATATATATATATATCAATAATATATTTTAGATATTTATTATCATATTAATATAATTAATATTTATATTTTATGATTACTTTAATTATATTAAAATATAATATCAATATATTAATATTATTACATCCGCAAATCATATTTATGGTATTTCAAAATTAAACCAAAATATTTTTCATGCATACGCATGCTAGTGCATAAGAACCAAGAAATATATTCTTTACAATAAAGAATCAAATTGTTATATGATCAATATCTGTACAATGTCATTAACCAGTTAATGATTATTGTATAGTAGCAATAGCCATCATCATCAAGTAACCGACTATGTGTGTGACCCCTTGGGTTCACTGTGAGCTGGACATGGGTGGACACAAACTCATTCGTATCTCTTTGGTACAACTCTTTATAATCAAAGTTTCCAATAATCATGCGCAACCTCTAGCAAGATGCCACAACCCCCAAACACTAATGAATCCATACAGTGGTATGTATATGTAGTAAAGTCACTCTGTTGTCTACTCCCAATCAAGTGCGGGTCATAGAATCGTCAAACTCCTAACTCAATCATAAGAACAGGGTCTCGAATCATATACGAGAATCATATATCTGAAAACATCTTTCTAGAAACACTTACTCTTGGCAGAGATTTCATTTTCCATATATGACATCCTCGCCTAGAATTTCAAGCTCAACCATCTGAGCCAACAGATTCGGTCTTGGTCATCACCTATTTTCATACACCTAAACACATTGCCAGCAAGCTTCTTTCACCAGGCGTAGCTAGCCTAGTGCAATATACACGAGTGAATGATGTGCCTCAATACGGAGGGCAGCCGTAACGCCTCAGGTTAAAGGACTAATGGTACACTAGTACGGCTGTGTGACGTACCATTGACTGTGGATAATCTTCCATATGATTCATCACGTTTGGTCACGTTCAGTAACACATTCTTCAACGTATTACTCATGCTTATGCTCTTGTGACATGAAACTCGTCAACCAACTATTAGCCTTAAATACTAATCCCTGGCAACATTAAACATACCAGTCATGTAATGTCATACTCCCATATGACAATACCTCAACCAGAAACTAATTTAGATGTATTTAAATCAAACTTTGTACTCATATCTATAACTCATTGCAGATAGAGTCCTGACATCATAATATATCACAGGATCTCATTCTGCATTTTATTTATAATATATATATATATATACACACACGTAACTATATATGCAAAATGATATAAATGTCATTTTATTAATCATAAACTAATTTACAATTAATTACAAAGTTATATATACATAAGGATGATATCCCTAAACCGTATGACACAATTGGTTTTAAGGCATATCTTCAACACTTGGAAGGTGGTTTTGACAATAAGAAAACCATTATCTTTCTCTAATCATCACGACAAAAGAAATTGAAAAGTTTAACTAATAACTATACCTGAAGCGCTTCTTAGAAGGCAACCCAAGCATTTTAAATGTTTTGTTTCTTTTTGTGTTTATTTTATTTTTATTAATTAGTTACTGATTATCTATTTATAAGAGCGAGAGTTTACATTTTTTAGAAACCGAACAAGTTTGAGGACTATCACAAAGATCATAAGATGATTCAAACCCCAAAAAGCTCAAGAGTGCCAAAAAAAATACAACCAAAACTTGAGACCAGATACCTTAGGTGCTGAACTAAAAGCGTTTAGACTCTTAAATTGGTAGCAAAAAAGGTGAAATTTACCCAAGCACTGGCAAAACCTGAGACCAGGGCACCTAGGTGCAGGTCTAAGAGTGCTTAGCCTCCAAAAAAAAATTTAGGGCACAAAGCTTCCGACTTTTTTCTTTTTCCCCTTGGTTTCCCTTCTTCCTTTCTCTTCACTAACCATTTCTCTCCTTCCTATTACCCTCGTTCATTTTCAAAATCATCATTCTTCATCATACAACCTTGTTTGAACATATTAGCTCCACCATTCCTTCTTCCTCATCTTCAAGTAAACATCAATAATTGATTTTGTGCACGAATGCCTTGAGAGGTTTCAAATATTTGGAAAATATTTCACACCTCTTCGCAAAGAAAGTAATTTCTTCTCTTTCTTGTGCTTTATTATGCAAATTGGTGTTGGGCTTTGTGAATAAGCATTTTTATTCGTTCTTGTGAAATTGAGTTTTTGGTGGATATGGGAATTTTTTTGTAGCTGGTGATTGGAAAAATTAGAAGAGTAATAATTGTGACAATCTTTTTGTACAAATTTTGGTTTGACTTTAGTGAAAATAAAACAAAAAATAGGTAGTCCAATTTTTTCCAATTATACCTTTTAGTTTCGAGACAAAATTTTTTATATTTAAGATTAAAAATACGTTATTATCCTTAATTTTTATTTCTCTCAATGAATATTATATTCTTTCGATAAATATTTTATTTCCTCGATAAATATCCTATTGTTTTGATAAATTCATTGAAAGAAGATGAATTTTATCTTCTTTCTCGCTAATTCACTTTATAAATTTTTAAATTAAGATAAAAAATTATAATCAAAACAAATAAATTAATACTGAATCACCTCTAAACTGTTTTTTAATTATTTTTTTTAAAATTCACTAAGTTTTTCTAAAAAATCACATAAAAATTATAATTAAAAAAGAAATTTAAAATTTAAAATTTTGAGTTTAACAAATAAATAAATAAAAATATATATTTTTGTTCGAAAAATAAATAATTGACTTTAAATATAATAAATTTTTTATTAAAATTAAAAATAAAAGTGAATAAAAAAATTAAGGAAGTAGGTTGGTGTGCATTATTGATGTTCGATGGAATTAATAGTGTTGTGAAGGGTGCTATTTATGTAAGTGAAAACAAAGTTAGTGTGTTGGGATTTGATATTGCAGTAAATTTGAGAGTTTTTGTGGAACTTTTAATAGTGGAGATATTGAGTTTGATAGTGTATAATAGCTCCAAAGAAGGGTAAAGCGGCTAAATAAGCTTCCCCTTCCCAACCTTTCGATCGCCGACGATCCATCTGTTTTAAGGCTTTCAGAGGTACAACACGCCGGTGATAAAGTGAATAGTGGTTCCGGAACGTGGTTTCAATGTCACATTTGGGCCAATTTTTAATATCATCAACGCCCGCAAATGACAGAAATTCACCAAACAACCGGAGGCTGCTATGTTCCAATAGTGCCGGAATTCTGCGCCAATGAGCTAGAAAGCGAAAATTTGACGGTATTTATTAGGGGCACATGGTTCCATTTAATCACTTTACAATTAACCAACTTTATCTGGTTTCAGACATAGAGGACGATGAATACTCTCAGTAAAAAGGAACTAGATTTTTCCCAAGTCATCAGCAAGCTATGTCGACTGGGGGCAAAATGGAAAATATCGAGGGATGAAGCCATTACTTTCAAGGCTGAGGATTAGGATAAGTACGGCAAAGCTTGGCACAATTTTATTGGTGCCAAGTTAATGCCGGTCACCTATTTGAGAAGTGTCACCAGAGATCGTGCCATACTACTTTATGCCATTTATACGGGCAAAAGTATCAACATCAGCAATGTTATTCAGCATTTTAATCAATGGCATACGAGCTTCAACCACAGGTGGTCTATGGTACCCGTCACTCATCACAGCTCTATGCAGGGCACCCGGTGTTATATAGACCCCAAACGAAGAACTTCAACATTCGAAGAGTGTTATCAATCGTGGGACTATAGCAAGTTACAAAAGTCAGACCGACAATGGCACTCAATCAATTGCAGGACCTTCACGCGCTGGCTCAACTACATAACCTTCATATTCTCACCCAACATTGATGCCCGAAATACTCACCCAGATCGAGCAAGACTTACAGGATCAAAGGCAACAAGTTTCTCGTCTTCAACATTTTTCCCTTCAGGTTGACCAATTTATGGACTACCAGATAAACTTCAACCCTGCATTGGTACAATTGTTTAGTCAATTTAATCTAACTACAGGTTCAAGTTCGGTCCAATTTCCTCCCGCTCCAGTGTTACCCGACTACCCACCCACTGATGCTGAAAAAGAGGATGCTGTAGACGAGACCTGACGCAGACATTACTCAAGGGAATCCTCTATTCCATAACTTATTTTTTATTTTATTTACCATTGAGGACAATGTTAGCCCTGAGTTTGGGGGAGAAGTTTTTATTTTCTATTTTAGGCTGATTTGGTTTGAGTAGTGGTTAGGTTTAAAATGTAAGGTCGAAAGTTGATTTGAACTGCTTATGGCTTCTAAAAAATGAAAAATTCAGGTGTGCGCGCTTGACTCTTGAACCAATTTTATTCTTACCCACTATTCTTTGAACATTTCGACCACATATCCATGAAATAAAATATATAAAAAATCTAATTGTTTTGCTTGCTTAAATAGCTCATGTGAATCTAGTTATTTGTATGACCTCGTGGAGTTCTAGAACTTGTTTGATTGTCACTTGAGGCGAAATCCTAGGTTACAATACACTAATGAGAGGATTTAGGCCATTTTTGGAATGTTTACCCCTTTCAAGCTTACCTTGTGTTGTTTTCTATCTCTAGTCCACCCCGTTGAGGTTTATTTATCCTTTTCTTTGTCACCCACACATTTAGCCCAGCCTTTGAATAATTTTCCCAATTTTTATCCCTCGCTCGTGAGCATATGACCATTCTAGGAAATATTTGGAGTCATGCTTAATTATGGAGAAAGTGTTGGAGTAAAACTAAAAAAAGAGAACCCATACCCTTTGTTCAATACTAAAAAGAAATAAATGAGAATAAAGTGGATGAAAGGGGAAAAAGAAGGCAAGATGTAGTGCTACTTGGAGTAGAAATTGATGCTCAACGAAGGTCTTGGAATGGTTTATGTGATTAGGGTGATTTGAGCTACATTGATATCCATGGTCCTACAATTACCCTAGCTGTACGTAACAAGCTTAATTAAATCTTGATGATCCTTGTTATTGTGTTTAGTTTACATTGGTCAAGAGTGACATGAAAAGCAAGCATGTGGAATTCTAAATTTTAAGATGAAAGCGCATTTACTTATTTGCATGAACTGATTTAAGTTGCAAATATTTGGAAAAACATGCTCAAAGAATCTAAAGTGTAGAGAAAATTTCGGTATTTGAGTTGAAATTCTATATGTATAAGACATTTGAAGTTTTCATTTACCTATAAACTAGGTGAAATCTTTGAAGCATGTTTGACATATTAAACCAAATCATTACTCATTTGTGAATATTTATGTTGTTATTTTCTTCTTTTGCTCGAGTAATAACATAATGTTAAGTTTGGGGGTATTTGATGAGTGGTTTCATACCCACAATTTAGATACCATATACTTAATATTTAGCTAATTTTTGAGAAGTTTATTAGTCTTTTATGCAAGTTTTGTATTTATTTTGCAGCTTTTTGTTTTTGAGAATTAATCAGTTGGATGACTTGAAGAAATCAAGCAGCAATCTGCACGCTCAAGAGGTCTTAGAACAGTATAAACAGAGAATTGAGTACCTAAGTGCTCAACAAGCAGCGTCAAGATGCTGAAACAGAGAGCTGAAACAAGCCTGAACCCGAGGCTTGGGGGCCTCAGCACTGGTCTAGGAGCGCCTAGGCGCTGGTCTAGGAGCACCTAGGCGCCTAGATGGAACCGTGACATAAATTGTGTTGAGAACTATTTCCTTCATATTTTCGATTTTCCTTGTCTTTTTTTACTTGTTTGATATTATGTGGTGCTGTGGGAAGAAAAATATCATCTTAGTCCGCTGAACCACAGTTTTGTTGTTTACTACTGGTGGAGAAAAGAATGTAGCAGATAGTAGGATCTTTTGCTCTAATACCTTATAGAGGAATTAATAACCAGCAAGATCTTTTGGTGGTTTCATTTGTCTTCCCTGTGGTAGTATGAAATACATTCTTTTTTGTTCCTCCAATGATCGGTATGTCAGTGATGTACTATTAAATGAACTCTTTTTTTTTTTTTTTTTTGTAAAATTGAAAGCTTTCTTTTAAAAAAAATTGAAAGGTTGAAATGGAAGTACTTTTACTAGAAGTCGTATCTTTTATTTACCTTAATTCTTACTGGCATATGGCCACTCACTAGGTTGAAATGGAATAAACTACACAAGAACTGATCATCCAATTGCACACTTGTATGATGTTAATACTTTTCAATGCTATCTATCTGCAAATGTCCCGGAGATCAGTGTTAACGGGGCCATAAATCAGGTAGTCAACTTTCTATATACTTCTCGGTAGGACTTGTTATCCACATGTAACATATTAGCTTGAGTCCATGGGGGTACTCAATTTGATATTTTGTTATGAAGGTGAGATACTCATCTACTGGCAGCATGCATGTTACAGTTTCTAAAGATGGCTTCGGTTGTGGGATGGGTTAAGTGCCAATTGTGTGCGCCCCATAGTTGGATCACATGGAACGGCAGAGGCTACCAGCGCAAACTTTACAAAGGATCAAAGGTATGGTTAACAGAATATACATACATGCATGTACATGTAGTCGGTTGTGTTCTTGTGGGAAAAATCATGTCAATACATGCAAGCTGTTTAATGAATTGTGGATGAGGAAAATGTTACAATGATTTAGGAACGTGGCTGTAGGTGTTTTAGAAGTGTGATAAACGGGGCTTGTTTTGATGAATGCTGAAACAAGGTGTTGATGGTACAAAAGAATTCAAATTTGGCAGTCTCCTGTTAGTTTAGATCTTAAGTGCTTATTTGTCATGGTTGAAATAAATACCCGTGCTATTCTTCAATGTCAGATGGCACTCATTTTTTCTAAATCTTAACTGCAACAAGTAGCAAAGCAAAGCAATAGTTTATGAGATGTAGTTAAGAGTTTCTGGTCATGCGGAAGCACAAATTTTCTTATGAAACATTGGTAATGTATAATGAGAAACATTGCTGCTTCCAATGGTTAGTTCTTCAGGATGGTTTAGCAGCTTGACTGAAGTGGTGACTTCGTAGGTTTGTTCTTTCTTGTGGGAAGGATTCTACTGTGAAGCTCTGGGAAGTCGGTAGCGGAAGATTGGTCAAGCAATATCTCGGAGCTACGCATACACAATTGGGGAGGCAGGTACATAGAAATGTCCTTCTTTCGGAATCAACTCTCTATTTGTTCTTTTTCTATTTCAATTTTATCTCATGAGTCACTGCACCCATGAGATAAAATTTCATGAATTCTATAATATAATTTTAATTGTTTCTATAGCATTTTCTGGTTACTGATATTTTAACAACTTTTTTTTTCTTGTTTTTCTGATA
The DNA here is from genome assembly GCA_035584115.1 of Cedrela odorata. Taxonomy (NCBI): domain Eukaryota; kingdom Viridiplantae; phylum Streptophyta; class Magnoliopsida; order Sapindales; family Meliaceae; genus Cedrela; species Cedrela odorata. Next base: position 15,923 of record JAXCLQ010030021.1, on the reverse strand, counting down.
ACATATATGCATGTAATGTAATCTAAGCACATGCAATGAAATTTCTTATAGACGAGCATAGCGGACATTGTGGATATGAAAGAATTTTTTTGGATTTTCTTAACCCATGCCAACTATCTCAAGCCTTAAATTAGATTCAGGCCCCGTTTAGGACTCCTGTCGGAAAATTATAACCAAGTTATATTATAATTTAGGATCAATCTCACAAGTTTCATCAATTATAGCAACATCTTACCACTCATTCATACTCTAGTAAGCTAAGCTTCAAACAAACAAACAGGCTACTGCTTCTACTAAATAGCATTAACTGCACAAACGCATAGCAAAACCATACGCACGAGTACATATAAATTGAGCGCATCCACAACGCCAAGCAGATGGAATGAAATAGCCAAGAAAGAAAAGGCCCTTATCCAGAACAGGATAACTTTTTGGCAACCCAAAATTGAATCCGACGATTGTTCCGCCAGATTGGTTGGTCTGCAGACTGACCTGAATATTGAAAACCTGACCCATAAGATTAGTAATTTCATTCCAATTTATCCTCTTCTCCATACAAAGTTATAATAAAATGGTCTCCTTGATCTTAGGCTCTATCATTCCAAGTATAGAAAGCTCAGTGTAACAAAAAATTTGAAGCAAATCAAAGTGAAGCTCACTAAATAACTCGAGCATACCTTAAAATTTTATTTTCTAATGTGGTCAATGCTAAAATGATAACAAGAATGTAAAAAACATCCAAAACAGATTAGTAAAGTTTAGAATAACAACAATTCAAATTTCTTATCACCTGGCAATTGCACATTGCACAACAAAATTTCAAAAGTTTCATCGCATCATCTTTCGTTTTGGCTTCTTCACGAAACTTAGACGGATTTGCTTAAGACGTCTCCTCTTTCTTGCCATTTTCTCAGGCAATGTCTCCCTTTTCTTCTCTTTCTTCACAGCCTTTGGTTTCTTCAAATACCTCGGCTCCACCCTATACTCTTTGGGTGTAACCTGCACACCGTTCTTCAATGCCTCATCAAACAAAGCATTTGCTTTATCAACTCGATTATGAGCAGCCCACTTGCCCATCAACAAATCATATGTCTTGATCCCAGGTTTGCACCCATCCGCCTTCATCTTCTCAAAAAGACTCATGGCATGCTCAATCCTCTCAATCCCACATAGTACCTTCAAGAACCCATAATATGGATTCTCACCAATAAAATATCCGGCACTTTTCATTCTATCAATCATATCATCGCCTTCTCCAACCCTTGCTGCCTGATACAAACTCCTAATCAGAACAAGAAACGTAGTTTCATTTGGATGACAACCCCACTCTCCCATCCTATAGAATAACTTCATTGCATCTTCAGTTCTCCTAATCTTGCACAGGTTAGTAATTAACACGTTGAATGTCTCCACATTTCTTGGAACTCCATAATAATCCATATCCACCAACACCTTCTCAGCCTCGGAATCAAGCCTAAATGGATCTTTTTTCCTACAAAGCTTACACACACAATCAAGAATAGAATTATAAGCCATTGTACCAAGCTCAAAACCTCCTCTGTACATTTCCCCAGCTAATCTTTTTGCCTCATCAAGCTTCCCATCAACACACCAACCTCTAATCAACAGATCACATATTTTATCATCAGGGAATATCTCATTAGCCATGTTTTTCACCAATTTCTCAGCATAACTCGCATACGCATTTTCACACAACTTTTCTATAACCAATCTAAGCGAATCTTTATCGCGTTTAAACCCATAATCACTCTCCATTCTCTCAAAAAACCCTACAACCTGTGAGGGCCGACCAGCCCGAACCAATCTGTCAATACAAGATGCCAGTGTTTTAGGTCCCAAGACCGCCTTATTTCCAACGAGAACTTCATGAATCGCTTTGAAATCCTTTCTGCGACCGAAATAATCGGTTAAAAACGACATCGTTTCATCAGAGTGTGAAAAGTTCGGATTTTGAGTAAGCCAGTGATTAAACCCTAGAACCGTACGGCCAGCTTCCGGGGAAAAATTGAGCGTGGAGAGGACCAGGGAAGGCGTCGGCATAATGTGAGAGAAGTTGAGGTGGAGTCTTTGCGAAATGGGCAATGGGTCTTCGTCAGGATTTTCGAGAAGCTCTCTAGAGAGAGAACGAGCGATTTCTTGATCTGGATCATCTAGGGTTTTAGGGTTTGTGGTGGATTCAGAAGAGAAGGGTTTAGATAGGAAATTAAGGAAATGGGCAGGGACAAAACGGGAAGAAAAATTGGATCGTGGAGAAAGGAGGCGGTGGGACTGTTGAGGAGTTGGAAAGGAGAGGTGATGAAGGAGGAGTCTGGGGAGTTGGAGTTGCAGAGAGGTTGAAGAAGGAGGCATTTTTTTTCTTTTTCAGAGAAAAACACAGTACGAGGAAGGAAGAATAAAGCGAAGGGTTCAGTAAAACCCTCAAGTGGAATGAAAGGAATTGTGAATTTGGGCCTCATAATTGGACTATAAGGACAGGCCCATTCCTAGATTTTGAGGTTCATTTGATGAGACGATTATTGGTTTGGGATTGGGAGGATGATAAAAACGTTTAGGTAGCCACCTTTTGTGGGGCGGATTCAACATTAATTCTTTTTATAATTACATGAAGATTAATGATCAACACTTGGGATTTGGGTTGGATTCTTTGAAATATATTTGGGCTGCATCTTATATCTTTCTGTGTTTGGGCCAAGGCTATCGTTTAATATCACTGGGCTTGATTAAATACCAGATGTGGTGACGTATTGTGTAAGACGCTTGCAAATCCGTGAGCCTTCATGCAAAATTGTGATGATTAGTTTATTCATCTTATCTTCCGAGCTCTTTAAAGTGCAGATCACGTAGTTCAAGTGAAAACGATTGTATCAAATTCAAAAGCACTTTTGTGTCAAGCCCAGAAACAGAAGCAAATCCAGAGTGCTTACCAGCTCTTTGAAGGTATTTTATGTAAACTCTCGTCCATTAGTCGGGTGGTGGAAATTATCCATAAAAAGTAAGTTTCAACAAATTCGTAACCTACGAAGTGTTTGAAAACAAATATGTAAAGGTGTAAGACATGTACATGAAACCTAAAACGATTAATATTCATCTAAAATTTATGCTGTTGGGTGTGTTAATAATACAATATGCTATCATGTGAACAGTGTAACATCTATGTTCTAGTTAAATATAGTAGAGTTTTATCGATTGTATAATAAATATTAATGGTCAAAATATGTGATAAAGCATTGTTTTTTTTTCTTTCTTTTATATATATATATATATATATATTATTTGATAGTTTTAATCTAAATTTTGTTTATCATCTTAAATTTTTTAGCAATGAATTAATTAATTTCTGCAAATAATAGGGCGTTGATATTGATGGAGTCCCTAAGAGATTTGACCCATTAACTAGTCGTACATTCACAAGCCATAAACTCAGAATTCATTTATTTCATGAGGTTGGAAAACTATCTTAACTGGTACAAATTTACATGTTGTACTATATTTTTGAGTAATGCCCTAAACTTGTTAATATCTCAAATCGTATATGTTTGATTATAGTTGCTACTTAACAATCAGTCAGTTCCACGAAAGTAAAAACTTGGTATAAATTGTTATTGACTCAGGATTTTCCAAGGATTTAGTCCATATGTTCATTATGGTTTTGGTCAATATAAACCAAAAAGAGATATATCTTGTATGATAATCAATGTCTAATATATAGTAATCTGAAGTCTTTAAAAGTTCATAAAAAATGTAAATATCGTTTACAATCTTGTGTTTGACTGCGATATAAGAAATCCCAGCAGCCCATGGCTTTATCACAGCAGCCCATGGCTTCAACTGAATTTCTATGGTCAAACTTGCCCCTTTTTAATTAATTAATCGTGGGTATAATCCAAAACTTGCCAATCTAATGCGACCTACAAAATCTTTGAATCAAAAGTGATATCACATGAGAACTAACCTTAATTTGAGTGAAAACGAACAATTTGCTATAACAGGATTCTTGTTAAAATCGGGAATCTCTTTGGAAGTTTTGCTGGTTTTAGAAACAATGATATTAATAATTATAAGATTATTTGACCCAGAGCTAGCTGTTTGGGAAAATCCAAGCCCTTCGTTGCTGACTGCCAAAAATGTTTTCTGAAAACATTAATTGTCATCTAGCATGCTGAATGTATCACAAGTTACATAATTAATTAATGTCAATCACAGAGGAAGCTGCTTCGAATTTTCTTTCTCCATTTCTAAGTCAATTAAGGATATTTCACAACAATTATATGTACGAGTCAGTAAAGAAATTAACTAATTATACACTTGGGAGAATAATATCGTTTGAATATAATGGATAACATGATGAAAGAGTTCACATTCAGCTCTTCTTGATTTAATTTGCATGGAAATTAAAATTCTTGATTAAACTTGGCGTTAAGTTTTAAGGTAAATATTCAAATAAATTAACAATGTAATTAAATATGTATGGTAATTATTAATAGTCTTGTTGTCAGCATGCTGATGAAAATATTGAATGCTAATAATTAATCAAGTTTTAATTGCCCAAGTTCATTCTAATCCACGCCTAATAGAAAAGATAATACACTTTTTAAGAGAGAATATAATTATTAATTTGCACCAAAAAGAAGAAACTTAATTAGTATGAATTAGTGCTATTATACTTAACCACCGAGTGATTCACATTATAATTAATTTCATAATTAAATTAAATTATATATGCTATCTCTTGGATTGGGATGAATGATGATCATTATTATTGTATTAATTTTCATTTGTCATCATTTTAATCACATATAATGGTCAAGATTATAAAGCTAGCAGATGAATAATTAGGTATGAACTAGGGCACGTGGATCCCATCTCACATTCGCACAAAGCATATATAAATGAATAAATAAATAGAAAGTATGAGAAATGGATCGAATAATTTATGAGCGATAGATCCAGTACTATATTAAATAAGTTTAAAGTATGAAACCTTTGACGCCGCCAATGACAAACAGTATTTTCATTGAAGTTTTTTTTCTGATATGCACCCTGCGAAGAAGGTTGGTCTTATTATCCCCAGCACAATTGCTCAATCAATTATTTTTAAGCTAGCACTAACTAATTAATTAGAAGGTTATTTCTTGAACATGTGTTGGAGAAGCATCGAACAAGAGAATATTATGATGATGATCTTACCAACTCATCCACCTAATTGTTGCTACGCATGCAACCTAAAATTAAAAAGAAAAAGAAGTGGAATTTATATAATTATGTGTTTTAATTAAACTAATCATCATCATCATCATCTCTAGCTAATTGCTAAGCTATAGTACAAGATATTTTGATATTCAATTTTAATGGGGTATAGAAGTGTAGCTAGATTAGGGTTATGGTGGTGGGTGATGATTCGCTCAAATGCTTTTGTCCTAGGGTTTTCGATCTGTCCTTTTTGTTTTCAGGCTGAATAGAGCAGCACTACTTTGTTAATATTGTGAATTACTAATCTGGTTTGCCCTAAATCATCGCTTCCTCAAGGCAGGCATGAGAGGTTCATGGTGGGCCTCATGTGCTAGTAATCTTGACATATATCTGCTACCCACTACACTATATATGCAGGTTGATGATCTAATTAGCTAGCTAGGTAGGGTTTGTGATTCTCTCAGAGTATTTTCACAAACACCTTTTGGAATAATATCGATTTTAATAATTTATTTGCTCATTTATGATCATACGTACACTCAGTGTGGATTTGGAACTGACAGTTGGGTGGAGGAAAGAGACACAAGGATATGTTCTAATATATAGCAGTTTCGAAGATCTAAACTAAATAATAAGCAGAATCACAAGGGGCTGTGTTCACATGAATACATAATTAATTATAATCAATTAAGCAATACTGTATATGCCTTTCTCTTTTAATGAAAAAAATATTATAATTACCTGCACATTAGTTTAGAGAAAAACTTTTATATTTGATCATTAACATCATCTTTCATCAAATAAGAAACCAAAAGAGTATAGACATACTTAATTAGTTCTTAATTGGTGGTCAAAGGAATACTCCTTTTATATTTTTGGTTACTTTGTTGAACTCAAAGAATTAAACTACTTGGTATAATTAACTTTTTCATTAATCAAAAGATTTTTTTTAAGGTTAATTTTGTTTTTTTGCATGGAGAATTTTTTTAAAAATATAATTTACTGATCTTTCCATTGTAGATATGTGTCTATAATACCACCGCACATATAGAATATATATGAAATAGAACCCTAGTGTACGGATATGCGGTTTGCAACTAGGAATTAATTTGATTTGCTTTTTGTGCTTTGGCTACAACATATTCTTATTGCATATATTATGTGAAAAAAAAATTGATGGAGAGACTTGAGAGAGAGAGGGAAGGAATATATGGGATATTGTTGTGTTGTGTGACTGAGAAAGCTAAAGAGAACCCTAACCCAAGTTGCATATATTGCTCTACAGAATACAATGAAAAATATATATTATAATGATATATTCGGTACTGTTGGATTCTAAGTGTTAGTAATTATTATTCTCGTAACTTGAGCAAAATCACAATACTGCAATTCTAAATAAATATGGATATTCAAATTCCATATATATGTAGGCATCCAACTTTTCTTTACAGGAGGGAGCCGAAAAGGATGAGAGCTTTTTCAGAAGCACAAGCATAAACACAACTTCGAAAAATTTATATTCTTGGGAAGGATTCGCATTCCTGCAAAAGAGGTGAGCCATACATATCATTTCATTGTTTGGCTTAGGTTCTTATTCCTCAATCATTTTAAAGATTCTATAATTATATTGTAGGTGCGTTGATCAAATAAAAAAATTTCTTTGTTTAATTACAGCCTTAATTAAGAAATCTTTTTTTTTTATTTTTTCATTAAGCTTAGTAAACATAACATTATAATTAATCAACCTTTTTCTTTCTTTTTTTAAATTTAATTCTCATTCAAAAGGGATAAAGAATAAAGTTAAAGACATGGTTAATAAATATGATGTTAACCAATGGATGAAATCCCCAGTGAAAGGAGAATATTAAAGAATAATGTCTCTAATTATTCATCAAGTTCTTCAAATTGATCATATTACAATACATTGTCACTATGTGTAGTATGTACAATTATATGATTCCTATTTATATATGTGTGTGTGTGTGTGTGTGTGTAAGAATAGTTTCTTGGACCACCCACAATACATGCAATCTTTTAATTTGCACCTGAGATTTAATTAAGTTTATATTTTGCTAAATTATCGGTCACATATATGATTATGTGCTTAGAATATAATAAATAATGACCGGGTGGTAATCAAGAATATTGCTAATTTTTTCAAGCTTATAGTGAGAATTGAAAACCCTAAATTAATTATAATTAAAGTAGGGCACAAAAAAAATTCAATTCAGGTAGTTTACATCAACTGGACCACATCCACTAGTTGTGTCCATAAATTTTGTGTAATTAATTAATTATGTTGTAGAAAACAATTATCATCTATTAGTTAAAGGATGATTAAGACTTGTCACTACTTTTTATAACCCATTGTTAATTATTGTCCATATTTGCATTTAGAATACTTAACTATTAAAGAAATTTCACTTAATTTTAAAAGTAAAAATAAAAGAGTGTTTAGTAACAATAACTTTTAGTCAGACTCAGCCACTTTTTTTTTATTAAAATTTGACATTTTAGAACTTCCATTTTACAACAATTATGAATTAAAAATTGCCGTAACTCACCATACCTCTATAGCAAATGAACCCTAAGTCTCATTAATTTTAAGTAGTATTCTGTCTTGCTAGGGTTTAAGGACAAGTAATGAATAATATTATTATTATAATAATTCCCATCCCCGCCATTATAAATATTTGAGTATTACAATATGTTTAATTTCTTATTTTCTCTAATAATTGATCTTTCAAATTTTATTCCTAATGTATTTTTTTTAACGTTTTCACAATTCTTAAACTCCATCCATTCCATACATAAACCGAAATAAAAAATAAAAAAATTAAAATTAGTGTGAAAGATAATCGATTCCTTAATCTCAAACTATATTATTCCTTTGAAAACTTAACATATCGCACTTAATTATAATTAGAGATTCTACATCTTGTCATCATAAGTGAGTTATTTCGAAAAAGAAGAAATATTTGGATATATAACAACGTAATAAATCGTTAAAACAAATTTAAAAATATAAATATAGGAAGAAGGTATAAATGCAGGAAAGCAATTAGCATGTATATTGTTGGAAATGGGAAAAGCTAGAGCAGCTTCTTCTTCAGCCTGCATGCATGTGGTATCTGTTTTTGTTTTAAAGTGCCGGGCTATAAATTATAAATTGTATGAATATTTCATGGCAAAAGCATGACTACATGAAATTAATGCTCGATCGAATACTGGATTCCAATTTTAATATGGACCTTTCAAAAGCAGATATATATATATATATATATATATTCTCAATAGAATTTATATATAGAAAACTAAATATGGAAATAGTACAAGAAATGTAAATGGAGCAAACCAAAAATTATCCGAGAGCAGAACAAACTAGCATTAATTGATTCCAAATCTATATATATATATATATATACATATATATATATATATATATGACAAGATCTGTAAGCAAATGCAAGAAAATTCCATGCTTACATAAGACATAAGAATATTTATAGAATTTCCACGTTCAAAATCCATATTCAAACAAAACCAACCAAGCTTTCAACTTCATTCAAATACCAAAAGATTGATTTATACAAAATTAGGATTCACAATACTTCTTCACGCATTGTTGACATATTAACTGTTTGTAGACACAATTTTTTTTTTTTTTCGTAATTTTGTTACAATCCACAACACACCATATTTTATAAGATAAAGATTTTGCATATACTTCAAATTAAAATCCAAACTTTACTATTACTTTTTATCGTAGAACAACCAAACCTAAAAGCTTTCCATGAAATCACTCTTGAACTTAGCCCATACATCAAGCAGAAACCCTAGGAACAGCTTTGCAAACCAGAGAGCTCTTCATCTCCAAAGAAAGCTTCAAGCACTCAGATAAATCTACACCAGCAGCAGCATCTGTAGGTACCCATTTGAAGCTTTGAAGCAATTGTGCTAGCCAAAGCTCCACAGTGGCTAACCCCATGGCTTTCCCTGGACAAACTCTTCTTCCTGAACCAAATGGAGCCAGCCTGAGATTAGACCCTAAAATGGCCACATCTTCATTCATAAACCTCTCCGGCTTGAATTCATTTGCCTCAGGCCAGACCCCTTCATCGTGTGTTATAGCCCACATGTTCACCATGGCGGTTGTGCCGGCCGGGACTAAGTGTTGGCCTATTTGTGTGTCGTGAATGGCTAGCCTTGCCCATGAGAGGAGGGGACCTGGGGGATGCATTCTTAGGGTTTCTTTTATAATGGCATGGAGGAAGGGAAGGTTCGGGAGATCGGAATCGGAGACTAATCGGGCTGTGCCGACGATGGTGTCGATTTCGGTTTGGGCTTTGGCTTGGATATCTTGGTGCAGGACCATTCTTGCAAGAATCCATTCTAGGAGAATTGCCACTGTATCAGTACCCCTGAAGATCATTTCCTGGAATAAAGGAAAGATATTATTTGTTGTGATTTGTGAACTCAATTATTTAAAAGATTTTAATTAAGGGTTTAATTAATAAGATAACAAAGCTGAAGGGTTAAGATCAAGATTTGATTTGTATCATTAATTGATAATCGAAAGAAAGGAATAAGACAAGAAAAGAGAATAAAAGTGAGTCATGTTGTCAAGAGAAATTAAAGGAGAAGGAAGAAATATTCAGATTCTCAACTCCTTTGTTTTGAATAACCAAAAAGAGAAGAACAAATTAAAAACAATCCAAACGTATCAAAGCATCTGCATAATAGATTTCAGTGAAACATCAAAAACAATTTTTTTTTTTAAAAAAAAAATTAAGAAACATTGAGATCAAGAAAACCCTAGTTAGTGCAGTAGCCTAAAATAAACAAATCTTAACAAGAAGATTAACTTAAATTAATTAAAGAAAAGATAAAAGCATACCCATAAAACCGCAAACATATCAGAATCGGCGAGCCTGTTTTCTCCTTCCAAATCAAGCAAAACATCAACAAAATCACTCTCATCAGCAACACCAGCAATATTATTCTGAAACTTTTTCACTTTGTGTTCTTCAATGATCTGTCTAACAAAAGTATTCACTTTAGCCACCAATTTTCTACATCTTTTTCTGACTCCTTGCAAATCTAACCAACTCAGAACAGGAAAATGATCACTCCAGTTAAAAATTCCAAGCAACTCATACCCTTCACTCACCAAACTCTCAAGCTCACGCCCATGGCGATTTTCACCAAACTCGTAACTCTTTCCAAACACGCTCATCATCACATTGTTTAATGACCCAAAATGCAACACTTTTCTCACCTCAACAGCACCATTTTTCTCCATTAAATCCCTTATCTGGTCCACCATTTTTATCCCAATATTCTCACGAAACTTTCCGAAAATACTGATTCTTTTAGGACTAAACAAATGTGTTGCTGAGATTCTCCTCAAATTCCTCCAGTACTCACCAAATGGAGCAAATCCTATTGCTCTATGAAACAGAAGCTCATAAGCTGATTCCTTAACGGGTCGATCAGCGAAAGCTGAGCTGTTTAAAATCTCTTTTGCAGTATCAGGGTTACTTGATATAATGAAACGAGTGAACCCAACAGAGAAAGCCATCAATGGCACGGCTTTTAGGGAGTGAGCCATCCTGGCAAGAACTCTATGAGTCTGAGAACCAGTGAAAGCAAGGACCAACCCGAGAATGGGAACACCGGAAGGACCAGGAATGGCAGTTCGGGTTTGAGTTCCTACTCGGGTCTTGTAAAGAGCCCAAGCCAAGCCACCTGGGGCTAGAAAGAAAGAGAAAATTGAAACAACAAGAAAGAAACAGAGAAAACTGAAAAAAGGTAGAGAACCAGTTGAGAAAACAAACGGAAGAAAATATTCAGTTGACATATTAACAATTCTTGCTGAAAACAAAACAAAAGAAATATAAAAATGTGATTTTGTGAAGGGTTTTTGGGGGAAATTTGCGAAGGGAAACGATCAGAGAGAGACAGAGAAGCAGAGGTAGATATTAGACTGAGACAGAGAAGAGAAAAGAAGACTGCTGTGGAAGAAGAGGAAGATGAGAGTGCGATTATATAGAAGAAGTTAACGAGACAGCTCAGACTAATTTTATTAACTAAGGGTTCATAAACCATGGTTTAATTAACCTAAGCTAAAGAGACAGCAACAATTAAAGAATAAAATGTTAATTTCAATTTACTTCCTATCAATTTTGATGTTTTAACATTTTTCTTAAATTGTATCGTACGCGTCATCTCACACCCCAAATATTATCTTTTTTAGCCAATATTTTATATCGCTGACCACAATTGATTGACCAATATAAGTACAACCCCTCAATTGTTATAAAGATAAATCTAAAATGGCAAAAAATACTCTAAAAATATTTTTTTTATTTTTTATAAATATCTTCAACTATGGAATATGATTTTATTTTATTTATTTATTTAATTTTATTGATAATAATAAAATGACCACGTACGACCATAAATAATAGTTATAAATTGTTTGTGAGGCTTTTTTACAAAATAGATAAATTTTTTTTGTATTTTTTTAAAAAAATTTATGAAGATCAACTCTCATTATTGAGATCATTTTGATTTTTAAAATTATATATAGTTTTATAATTTTACCTCATTTAATCTCATGAAATAACAAAAATAGGAGTACATTGATGCTTTCAATAAATTAAGGAGGTATATTGAAGGTTATCAAGATTATTAGGGGTAAAAAGAAATTAACCCTAAAGATACAGATCCTGATTCCTGACCTGTTGGGCGTTACCGCGCCGCCTACCCGTTCCGGATCCCGTACAATGGGACTCACTGGTTACTGCTTTAGTATTCTTTCCTACTTTATTTAGTGGTAAGAAATCTGAAAACCTTTTAAATTACTTTGGCTTTGGCTTTGGCTTCCTGTTTTAGACGATTGATAAATTTGATGGGAAATTCTCCGAATGATCTTATTTTGAATTCTTTTGACACTTTCAATTCAATTTTATTAAAATAATTATTTTTGCTATTTTTTTTTTAATAATTTTGCCCCCACACAATTATTTAAATTTAAAACACATAATGACAAAACTCATAAACAATATGCGAGCGTGTAGTACCACACTCATATACAACGTATGAGCATATAGTGTCGTGCTCGTTAAAGTTAGTCGTGTATTTGTATGTTTTAAGTGTAAATGATTATGTGATATAAAATTGTTTAAAAATAATAATTATTTTAATAAAATTAAATTGAAAGTGATTATTTATATAAATAAAATTTAAAATAAGGTCAAAATAAGAATATTTATCCTATGATTGATCCTTAGACGTTAATATTTATCCTATGATTGATTCTTGGACATTTTTATTTTATTAATATAAGAGATTAAGGCGTCTCTTATGTAAAATTTTTCCATACAATTAATCTCAATGATTTAAAATCATTTATTTTATTTTTTATTAATTACAATAATTTATTTTTGTTGTTACAATAATTGTTGAATTTTTATTTAATATTTGTAAATTGAAGGAGGTTGATAATTGCAGATCCGTGATGGGATAATCTCTCAAATTATAGTACATTGATTATAAATTATAAAAAAGTGGTCATTTTCTTGGTTCAAAATCAATGTAACTCATCAATTACTAACAAAATCAATAACCAAAAGGAAAGTGCGAAGCAAGATGATGCACGTATGCTTGCAAATAATTAACCGTATAAAAAATTAAAGCAGCAATAATCTCATGAATACTAAACAACAAATTAACGAAAGTCATAAACAATCTAAAGGAGATTGTGAAGCAAGATGAGCCACGTATGCTTGCAAATAATTAACTATATAAAAAAATTAAAGCAGCAATAATCTCATGAATATTAAACAACAAATTAACAAAAGACATAAACAATCCAAATTCCCCTCAATTAACTAATGAGAAATCTAATTTTTGTCTTCAAAACTTCATATATTGATGTTACCAGTAGCGTGGAGCTGGATTGGATTAATTCTCCTCAATTTGCAGGTTTTTATTTCTCAAATTGGAAGAATCTTGACATACATTTACTACTAATTAAATTAAACTAGATGCAATGTTTAAGACAAGAACTAAAAGTCTTTGACTAATTATACATGCAAATTGTTATAATTTTATTTAAGATCATTGAAAAGATAGAAATTAAAGCACGGTGATATAGTAATGTCGTTACATATTCCTACATGTTAAAAGATTCTATATGGAACAGGAAAAAGTGTGGTGATAATTATTTAGTAGATATGTATGTATGAACATGTAATGGCAACGATGGAGTCGTAGATTTTAGGGTTTTGATATATATATATATATATATATACATACATACATATAATACATCATTAATATTTGGTTAAACCCACTGTCAATAATGTATTAGGTATTAATAATTAATGGTACCATTATTGTTTCAACTTTCTCGAAAGTTAATAAATATATATAGTTGTCAAATAAAGTGTGGTCACATTGTCTATTAAACATAAATTTTGAAGAAATCTCATAAATTTGCATTCTTAATTAATTTATTGTGATCTCAAATAATTTGTCATATGTAGTGTATAATTGTAAAGACAAATTTGGGGTTCATACGTATGGGGTTAAATAATGCAATACCTCATTTTCTACATTGGTTTTCATAAATATTCTGATACCTCAAGCATTGTCCTACACTAGTATTATTAGTTAGGAAATGTAATTAATTCTACAAATTAACATGGTCGATCGCCCAATTTTTACATTGTAATTAATGTGACTAATCAAAGATTAATTTTGCCATGCTGTGTGCTGCTACCAAAATAGATTTTTATGTGCATTAAATAAATAATTTTGCAGGTGGTTAAAACTTTACATATATGGATTCCTCGGAGGAGACCAAAATGTTCGGTATTTTTACAGTAATCGCGAATGAATGAGCCAGTCAAGTCAAGACAGCAATCCTTTCATTAAACTAAACTTAATTAGAAATTATTTCTTTCTTACAGAGTAAAAAATCAAAGATATATTCATACACCTAGACATGTCTGGTCAGAACCGACAGCTACCTAGCTAGCTGCTCATTGGGTGCTACGATATATGAAATTAATCAAGCGTTTTAAGTCATGCTACAGAACTGCAGATCAATATATCTATATATATATATATATATATATATATGTATGTATGTATAGGGCATTAAAATACCACAGAAAAACATGAATTCTTGCTAATACTAGGAGACTGCTGTTTCCTCTGGACTGGACAGCCTTGAGACAAGAATTCAAATCTTATTCGCAGTTTTTAAGAACTATAGTTAATAAACCAGCTGCTAGCTTTCACCAGCTGATCATCATGCTGGTGGAAAAGATAACATTGATGACATTTTCGTGTGTCTCAAGTATGTATTAATTAAGCATGAAATACTTGTACAATACAAGGGGAACACATATAAATTTGATATTAATTGGCACATAAACTATAATCAAAGAAGATCATATGCTTTTAACCGTAATTAATTTATTGTGATCTCAATAATTTGTCTTATGTAGTTTATAATTGTAAAGACAAGTATGGGGTTCATTTGTATGAGGTTACATTGGTTTTCATAAATATTCTGATACCTCAAGCATTCTCCTACACTAGTATTATTAGTTAGTAAATGTAATTAATTCTACAAATTAACATGGTCGATCGCCCAATTTTTACATTGTAATTAATGTGACTAATCAAAGATTAATTTTGCCCTCGGTGCATGGAAGTAATTGTTTATTTTCTGGTTAAAATAAACTTTTTCCATGCTGTGTGCTGCTACCAAAATAGATTTTTATGTGCTTTAAATAAATAACTTTGCAGGTGGTTAGAACTTCACATATATGGATTCCTCGGAGGAGACCAAAACGTTCGGTATTTTTACAATAATCGCAAATGAATGAGTCAGTCAAGTCAAGATAGCAATCCTTTCATTAAAGTAAACTTAATTAGAAATTATTTCATTCTTAGAGTAAATAATCAAAGATATATCAATACACCTAGACATGTCTGGTCAGAACCGACAGCTACCTCGCTAGCTGCTCTCTGGGTACTACGATATATGAAATTAATCTAGTGTTTTAAGTCATGCTACAGGAACTGCAGATCAATATACATATGAGCATGGTCAAGTATGTTACTTTGTATATTATAATATTACCTGAAACTGTAAGATCAGAAACACAACTCATCTCATATATGATCTACTAGCTTTCAATGCTTAATTAGGGCATAAAATTACCGCATAAAAACATGAATTCTTGCTAATACCAGGAGAGCTGTTTCTCTTTGGACTGGAAGCCTTGAGACAAAAATTCAACTCTTATTCACAGTCCCTAACAACTATAATTAATAAACCAGCTGCTAGCTTTCACCAGCTGATCATCATGTTGGTGGAAAACATAACATTGATGACACTTTCGTGTGTCTCAAGTTTGTATGAATTAAGCATGAAATATTTGTACAATACAAGGGGAGCACGTATAAATATGATATTAATTGGCACATAAACAATAGTCAAAGAAGATCATATGCTGTAACCCTAAAACCATCAAGTCAGATACCTTAATTTTAGAAGCAATATATGTTTCAAATTTGAGCGGCTGGAAAAGCTTAAAACAACTGTTGTGATTTAGTTAAAAACTTAGTGTTTTAATGATGAACAAACTGAGAGTGGATCAATGCTCTTGTATTGATGGTCATATTTTACA
>JAXCLQ010030010.1:0-26835 GCA_035584115.1 Cedrela odorata | reverse complement strand
AAGTAGCCGTTATGAATAGTGCATAAACAGTACCCTAAAACTAGTTTATTTGAATTTTAAAATGTATGCTTTAGATTGTTGTACCTAGCTCTTTGTTTTAAATCATAAAAAAAAAAAAAAAACAACACAACAACATTTTCACTTTGAACTACTTGCTCTAATTATCCTCTTTACTTATTCTTAAATTGCAGTATACAATTATAATTGTTCTTACAATTTTTTACCGTACCTTACAAATCATGATTTTGATAATGTCTATGATACTTGTGAACATGCTGCATTTGAAAAGTTTTATAGACATGATGGTTATCTTTTAGAGAAAAACGTGTGTGCATTCCTCATTGCCCACTTAGAGAGTTGTTTGTTAGAGAGTTGTTTGTTAGAGAGTCTCATGACAGGTTTGTATACATACCCCTTTGCCTATTCCTAATAAACCATGGATAGATATCTCTGTGGATTTTGTGTTAAGTTTGCCTAGGTTTAGAAGAGGAAGAGATTCTATTTTTGTTGTGATTGACAGATTTTCAAAGATGACACACTTCATTCCATGTCGCAAATCTGATATGCCACCCATGTTGCTAATCACTTTTTCAAGGAGATATTTCGTTTACATAGTGTTGTGAGGAGTTTAGTTTTTGATCATGATGTTAAATTCCTAAGTTACTTTCAGAAGACATTGTGAGAAAAGTTGGGAACAAAATTGCTATTTTCAACAACTTGCCATCCACAAACAAAAGGATAAATTGAAGTGGTGAATAGAACTTTGTCACAACTTTTGCATGCACTTATTCAGAAGAATATTAGAAATTGTGAAGACATCTTATCTCATGTTGAATTTGCTTATAATAGATCTATTCATTCTTCTACTTCTTATTCACTATTTGAGGTTGTTTATGATTTTAATCCACTAACGCCTTTGGATTTATTGCCTTTGCCTTTGAAGATGTTGAAGAGTCTAGATGGAGAGAAGAAGACAGATTACATGAAGAAACTCCATGCGAAAGTACATTTGAGTATTGAAAAACGAAATGAGCAAAGAGCACAACAAGTGAATAAAGGTCGAAAGCAAACAGTCTTTGAACCTGGAGATTGAGTGTGGGTGCATATTCGAAAGGAACGTTTTCTAGATATAGAAAAAACAAGTTACATCCTCATGAAGATGGACCATTTCAAGTGATTGAGCGTATTAATGACAATGTCTACAAACTCGACTTTTAAGGTGACTATGGCATCAGTGCTACATTTAATGTTTCTAACTTTCCTCTTTTGATATAGGTGATGATGAATCAAGAACAAATCCTTTTGAGGAGAGGGGGAATGATGCGAATCAAGGTGGAAATGAAAGTCAATTAACAGTCAACTTCAATGTCAATAAGGCCAAAATGTTCAATGATGAATCAATAGAGCCATTGGAGTGACCTAGTGGATTTATAACGAGGAGTCATGCTAAATTATTTAAAACGGTCTTATTTGCACATGTTCAGAAGTTGTGTAAAAGTGGGATGCATGACAAAATTGAGGGAGTCCTACGACTTATAACTGTTATTTATGGATGTTTTGATTAGTTATTTAGGAATGTTAATATTTAATTATGTCTTTAGGAAGTTTAAGCTATCTAATAATTTGCTAATTTTTATTTTTTAGGATTTGTCCAAACGAAGTTTCTTTAGCTAGAAGATTGAGTTAAATTGCAAGATCTCCAAAATCATGGATACATAAAGAAGGATTTGTCTAAAAGAAGTTTCCTTAGCTATGAGTGAATTAATTAGAGAGATCTTTATAATCATGGTTATTTAAGGAAGGTTGCAAGCAAAGGAGTTGATATGAACCCATAGGCAAAGTAGCCTAAAAACCCACGAACAAGTGAATCATAACCCAGAAAGCCAATATGATCAGATTACTAACCCTAAACCCATTAAGAAACTCGTCTCAAGAACTTAGGTTGCAAAGAAATGACTCCACAAAGGATTGCAAAGCCTTTGATAAGTCTAAGTTCAAGCAAGAATTCAAGGAGAATTGTTCACAAGTTCTCACAAATTTTTATAATTTTATTCATCAACGGTTGTTTTAAAATAACAAGTTAAAGGTGTTTAAATACTAAACAATTTGTCTATAGCACTGTAGCAACCCTAGTTCACGAGTACTGTAGCAAATTCTAGCCGCGGATATTGTAGCAATTGTCAAAATAATATGTGTTTCCTTTTTAAACATCAGGAGACCCTAAAACGAAATATTGTAGCAATTAAAATAAGAACCCTAAAATAAACAATTAAAATAACTGTGGGCTATTTAATTAATTGTATCCAATTGTTAATATAATACAATGTGACTGCGTACGACTTCATGCCTTCACTCTTAGTCTTGGGCTTCAATGACTTGTAGCACATGCATTAATATTAGTTCTTCATCTCACAAGCCTATTTTCCATGATGTAGAGCGCTTTGTCTGTCGTCCATGTATGATTTTAGTCATGGTCTTTTAAATAAGCCTATTCATTGCTTCTTGGATTTTCTTTGCAAGTAACCTTGTAATAGGCCCATCTGGAATATGCAACGGATCTTAATCAACTTGATCAACTTGTGGACCATCTTGGATTCCATCAAGAGTGCAATTCAAATCCTATCTAAATTTAGGCTTTTAAGCATAAACTATTAGATTCTCAATTATGTAAACTTTTTATAATTTGTCTTAATTGACTTTTGGTATTTTAGAAAGTTGAAAGAACAATTATAATTATCATATTTGTAGAAAATTGTAAGAACAATTATAATTGTATACTGCAATTTAAGAATAAATAGAGAGAATAAATAGAGAGAGTAGTTCAAAATGAAAATATTGTTGTGTTATTTTTTGATAAATAAAAACAAAGAGAGAACTTGTCTTTATATAGACAAGCTTCAAACTGCTAAGTACAACTACTTATATGCACATAACGGCTACTTAATTTAACTTTTCTAAATTCTTGTAAAGATGTTGGATATTTTAAATTAAGTTGACGTGGCAATGTTGTTGATGTGGCAATGTCGTTCACGTGGCTCTGTTGATATGGCAATATTATTTTTAACAATAATCTAACCATGATCATGAATACAAGTGTTGTTCGTGATGTTAGAAAACTCAACAAAAACCACTTACCCTTTTCAAGTTCACATGCACCAAAAACCGTAAGTGGTTTTTTGTTGAGTTTTCTAACATCATGAACAACCCCTGTATTCATAATCAAGGCTAGATTATTATAATTTAAATGCTCAAGTTTTTTATGTCATATTACTATGTTATCGAAATTTACATTGTGATAAGTGAGTGCATAAAAGCAACTCAACTCCAAACACAAAGCAATTTAGGATACTCCACATCCAAATTACGTTAATTACTTCACATAGATCTCATGCATCTTGTTTAGGTAGAAAGCACAAGAGGTAAAATGCATATTTGTATGTGTAGATGATTTTTGTAGGTATACTTGGGTTGATTTTATTAGAGAAAAATTATATACATTTGATGTGTTTAGAAAATTATGGGTGAAATTAACAAATGAAAAGGATTGTAATATCATCAAAATAGTTAGAATAAAGAGTGATCATTGTAAGGAATTTGAAAATATTGTTTAATCTGGTTTTTGTAATAAATATGGCATTGAGCATGAATTTTTTGCTCCTAAGTCACCTAAACAAAATGGTGTTGTTAGAAGAAAAATTAAAATTTTGTAAGAAATGGCTTG
This sequence comes from Cedrela odorata, assembly GCA_035584115.1. Classification (NCBI taxonomy): domain Eukaryota; kingdom Viridiplantae; phylum Streptophyta; class Magnoliopsida; order Sapindales; family Meliaceae; genus Cedrela; species Cedrela odorata. Next base: position 23,114 of record JAXCLQ010030010.1, on the reverse strand, counting down.
AGCTATGTTGAATTCAAAGAAACTATTCAAAAGGTTGTGGTCTGAAGCAATAAGCACCGCATACTACAAGATTAATTGTGTATATTTACACCCAGGCACAGGTAAAACCCCATGTAAAATGTGAAAAGGTAAGAGACCCAACTTGATGTTAAAAATAACATTGCCACGTCAATGTCCATGTTAAGCAACACTGACACATCAGCCTAATTTAAACAACATTAACACGCCAACATAATTTAAAGCCTCAACAGCTAGTTTGACATTAGCCAAATTTAAACCTGATAGCTATCTTTTATTTAATGAGTTTCACAACAACTATATTTCTCTATTTCTAAATACCAATGTAACGTGTATCTTCAAAGATATGCAATTATAGCTTCTCTCTTGTTATTTTTAAATTTCAAATATGCAATTATAAGTATTCTTACAATTCTTATACTACTTTGTTAATTTCTTACATGGTATTAGAGCATATTTGATCCTACATATTTTGATTATTCTTCTCTTCAATTTCTTACTATCATTGAAGCATTCTCATCTCAGAAACTGACCACATTCAATTTGAATGGCTAAAATTACCTACTTTTGGTCTAGAGTAGCCAAAAATGGATTGTGTGGTAGAGGCAAATAGGGTTATGTGAGCGGCACAACAAAGCAAACAAAAGAAGATGATGCTGGTTTCGAAAAATAGATCTAAGAAGACAAATTGGTTCTTACTTGGCTTCAAGGGTCAATCAAGTCTTCCATCTACTTCGCATATTCGTTTGCAGAAACTGCGAAAGAACTTTAGGACAATCTCCAAAGATTTGTCATATTTATGATATTAAGAAAGCTATTGCAAATCTTAATCAAGATGGGAAGAGTTTTGTCAAATATCTTGGCATTACACAGTCGCTGTGGTCAGAGCTGAATATCTTGAGACCTCCTACGGACAATTCTACAATTATTGCAGTAAGACAAGATCAAGATGAATCTTTTAGTCTACTTGCGGGACTTGGTTCTTCTTTTTCCCAATTAATCCATTACATTCTCAGAATGAACACTATGCATACGTTTAATGATATTTGCATGATGACTCAAAAGAAAAAAAAAATCCTTCCGTTTTATTGGAAATCAAGTGGAAAAATCCCTCATGGTACAAAAGGAAGAAAACTTTAGTTGTCTTAAAGAAAATCAGGTTGACGAGTCTTCTATAGCTATTGAAATTCATGAAAATACTCACATGGTAAAAAACAAGAAAAATATGAAGTGTGAACATTGCAAGAGGACCAATCATTCTAAGGACAAATGTTGGGCTATTCATCCTCACCTTTGCCCAATGAAGTTCAAGACTGATGAAAAATCAGCCAAAAATGAAGAAAATGCCCACGTTGCTTCCACAAACAGACATGAATTTCACACCAAACTCAAATCCGTACTTTATAAGTATGGCATCAACAACAATTCTGATAACTCTATTTACCCTCACTCTTCTATTTTTTCAAAAACATAATGACCTATGGATTATTAATTTAGGTGCTACTGATTATATGACAAAAAATTGAAGTTTGTTGACGAAAACAGATGAATTAAGGGGATAGAAAATTCTAAATTGTTTAACCATGACTCTAAAGCATTGTGATATGAACCTTGAAAGGACAAATCATTACGAAAGTGGAGTTTTAAAAAAAATCTAAAAATTAAATATTTTGGAAGGTTTCGATGCCACAAAAATTTTTCTTTATGAAACTAGAACGAATTCTTGATAAATCTAGGTAGAACACCACAAGCAAACTTGATAAGTTCTAAGTTCTAAGTTCTAAGAAGAATAATAAAAAGAAAATAGCTCACAATATTATTCAGCCAAGAAAACTTCCGTTCCCTTACATATGAAGACTATTTATAATAGTTTTAAGTCTAAACCTAATTTAATTAAAATAAAAACTTTCTAAAATACCTAAAACTAATTAAGACAAATTATAAAAAGTTTACATGATTGAAAATCTAATAGTTAATGTTTGAAAGTCTACATTTAGATAGGATTTAATTTGCACTCCTTTGCTTGCAACCTTCCTTATGTAACCATGATTTTGGAGATCTCTCTAATTAATTTACTCACAGCTAAGGAAACTTCTTTTAGACAAATCATTCTTTACATATCCGTAATTTTGAAGATCTCTGCAATTTAACTCAATCTTCTAGTTATGGAAACTTTCTTTGGGCAAATCCTTCTTTACATATTCACGATTTTGAAGATCTTTGTAATTTAATTCAATCTTCTAGTTAAGGAAACTTCCTTTAGACAAATCCTTCTTTATGTATCCATAATTTTGAAGATCTCTGCAATTTAACTCAATCTTCTAGTTAAGGAAACTTCCTTTGGACAAATCCTTCTTTACGTATCCATGATTCTGAAGATCTCTGCAATTTAACTCAATCTTCTAGTTAAGGAAACTTCCTTTCGACAAATCATTCTTTACGTATCCATGATTCTGAAGATCTCTGCAATTTAACTCAATCTTCTAGCTAAGGAAACTTCTTTTAGACAAATTCTACAAAATAAAATTAGTAAATTATTAGATAGCCCAATTAAATAAAGATAACTTTATTAAATAAACTTCCTAAAGACATAATTAAATATTAACATTCTTAATAACTAATATAAACATGCATAAATAATAGTTATAAGCCTTGGGACTCCCTCAATATTGTCATGCATCCCACTTGCACACAACAACTTCTGAACATGTGCAAATAAGACCGTTTTGAACATTTTAGCATGACTCCTCATTGTAGGTCCACTAGGCCACTCCAATGACTCCATTGATTCATCATTGAGCATTCTAACCTTGTTGATATTGGAGTTGACTTTCATTTATACCTTGATTCGCATCACATTATATCTTCTTAATTTCTCATCCAATTTACTTTCGGTTAGAAAGGCTACTAATGACCTTAATTGCTCTATTACATTTAGCTCTAACTCAATTGTGTTTTAGGATATCGTAATCAGAAAGAAAATCGGTGAAGTAAGAGTTAGCAATGGGTTGTTCGTTATAAAATCTTCTATTCATGCTTTAAAGTCTAATGTTTGCTATGAATTAAAACTATGGCATGCTAGATTAGGTTATCCTGCAGAACAAGCTTTTAAAATTTTATTACCTAGTCTTAATCATAATATTGAAAAATATGAAGCTTCTTTTTACGAAAAACAATTAAGACCTCAATTTTCAAATTCAGACACTAAGAATGACAATAATTTTGACTTAGTTCACTCTGATATTTGGACATTGCCATGTTTAACAAGAAATAATTATAATATTTTGTTACATTTATTGATCAAAAATCAAAATTTACCTGGTTATTTACTTGCTTCAAAATGAAAAGTTTTCAACACCTTTCAAAATTTTTCATGCTCATATTACTAACCAATATAATGCCAAAGTAAAAATCTTGAGAACAAATAACAGAGGAGAATATATGAGGAATGTATTTTAGGAATATCTAAGGAAAAATAGAATCGTACACCCCTCATCAAAATGGAGTTGCTAAGCGAAAGAACCGACATCTCGTTGAAGTTGCAAGAACCTTGATGTTTCACATGAACATGCCAAAATGCCATTGAGGAGATGCCGTCACCACCTCTTACTACCTCATCAACAAACTCCCAACAAAGGTTCTTGTTGGGAAGTCACCACAGAAAGTTCTCACTAACTCAAAACCTTCAATACATCACCTTAAAATATTTGGTTGTATTTGTTATATTCATGTACCAGGTGAGCTCAAAAATAAGCTTGAATCAAAGGGCTTGAAGTGTGTCTTAATTGAATATTCTCTAAGTCAAAAAGATTATAAATGTTTTCACCCTCCATCGAATAGGGTGTATATTTCTAGAGTCGTAATTTTCACCGAAGACATACCATTCTACAGAAAAAATCATCTGCAAGAAGGAACTGAATATCCAACCAATATTCCTGCTCCGGTTCCATGTGAACTAAAAATTTCTAAAGCGTAACATAATCAAGAACCGACAACAAAGGAGTGGCTCTATTACCTACCATCCAGCACCATTAATACATGGAATGAGATGAAGAAACTCTTTCTCGAGAAGTACTTTCCTATGTCGAAGGCCAAAAACATTCGAAAAGAATTATGTGATATTCGACGACAAAACAGAGAAAGTTTGTATGAATATTGGGAGCAATTCAAGAAGCTGTGTGCATCATGCCCTCATCATCAAATCAACGAACAACTCTTAATTTAGTATTTTTATGAAGGATTAATGCCAATAGAAAGGAGCATGATAGATGCCACAAGTGGATGAGCATTAGTTGATAAGAAACTAATGGCAGCGAGGGCATTGATATCTAATATGGTCGCTAATTCTCAACAATTTAGCAATCGATCAGAGCAACCTCCACAGAAAGTAAACAAGGTTGGGGTTACATCAAACATTGACCAGCAAATTGCCAATCTTACTTCACTCGTTCAAAATATAGCAATGGCTAACATTCAACAATTGAAGTTGTGTGGAGTAAGCTCTATGATTGGTCATCCAACCGACATGTGTCCATCTCTACAAATGGTACATTTAGAGTAAGCCAATGCTCTAGGAGAGTTTCAAAGGCAGCAGATGTTTCCAAGAAAAAATTATGATCCATTCTCCAACACTTACAATATTGGATGGAGGGATCATCCTAATTTCAGTTATGTAGAACATCCTCAACAATCTGTCAAAAACACCAATTTCAATCGTCCTCGGGGTTTCAATCAACCTCGACCACATTCTGCATCTCACTAAGCCAAGTTACATCTCTTGAGGATATTGTTAAATCTTTGGCTACTAACACTTTGCAATTTCAACAAGAAACAAAAGCAACTATCAAGAATTTAGAGACGCAAGTGAGTCAATTAGCAAGTACGATGGGAAAATTAGAAGCAAAAGGATCTGGAAAACTCCCATCCCAGCCCATTATAAACCCTAGAAAAAAAGCAAATGCCATGACCTTGAGGAGTGGAAACAACTTGTAGAATCACCAAAAATAGCAAAAGAACACGAGGAGAAAAAATAGAATTCAGATCATATTCTTGAACAAGACGATGTTATTGCGCCCATGGGGAGTACATCAATACTTAAGGTACGTTGTAAGGTTGAAATCTCACCTATTGTTTCATCTCCACCTTTTCCTAGTACTTTTGCAAAGACTAAGAAGGAAGAATTGCAAAAAGAGATGTTGGATACCTTCAGAAAGGTTCAAGTGAATATACCTCTCTTGGATGCCATTAAACAAGTCCCTTGCTAAGCAAAATTTCTCAAAGAATTGTGCACCACCAAGCGAAAATTAATGTCATGCCTTACTCAATTTATGCTTCTTTAAATCTTGGTTCTCTTAAAAAAACCGTCGTAGTTATACAACTCACCGATAGATCTAATGCATATCCAAAGGGTGTGTTAGAAGATATGTTTTGATGCAGGTGAACTAGTTAGTGTTTCTTGCTGATTTCTACATTCTAGAGATGGAGGATAACTGATCATCTATGCAAACACCATTACTTTTAGGGAGGCCCTTCATGAAAATTACCCGAACTAAAATTAATGTATACGAAGGAACCCTAACTATGGAATTCGACGGCGAAATTATACATTTCAATATTTTTGAAGTAATGATGTATCCGAGTGACTTACGTTCATATTTTTCAGTTAACATACTTGATTCTTTAGTGCAGTAACTATTTGAATTAACTGGTGAAGATACACTCGAAATCACAATGAGGAATAGCCTTGAGTTGGAAAATTCTGAAAGATCAAGAAACCATTATGACTTTTGAATCACTGCCAAAAACATCAAACAGGTATCAAGTTTCCTTTATTTCTTTGCCCTTACCTAATGCGAAATTTTTACCTTTTATGTTTTAGGCTCCTACATTAGAACTCAAATCTCTTCCCAAGCACCTTAAATATGTACATTTAGAGGAAAGAGACACACTGTCCATGATCATTGCAAACAACCTCTCATCGTTACAAGAGGAGAAACTTATCCAAGTATTAAAAGAGTATAATACAACTATAGGTTGGACAATAGCTGACATAAAAGGGATTAGTCCCTCTTTGTACATGCATCGAGTTATGCTAGAAGATGGAGCAAAGCCAACTAAAGAAGCACAGCGGTGATTGAACTCTCCAATGATGGAGATAGTGAAGAAAGAAATCATGAAGTTACTTGATGTTGGTGTGATCTACCCTATTTTTGATAGCAAATGGGTCACCCCAATCCAAGTTGTTCTGAAAAGATCTACCATCACTGTGGTAAATAATGAGGAGAATGAACTAGTACCAACACGTGTCCAAATTGGATGGTGAGTTTACATCGATTATCGAAAACTTAAGGCCACAACTCGCAAAGATCACTTTCCCTTGCCTTTCATTGATCAAATGTTAGAAATGTTAACTGGTCATACTCATTATTGTTTTCTTGATGGTTATTCAGGTTACAATCAAATCGTTATTGCACCAAAAGACCAGGAGAAGACAACATTCACTTGCCCTTTTGAAACATTTGCTTATCAACGCATGCCATTCAGTCTTTGCAACGCTCCAGCGACATTCCAACGATGTATGGTTAGCATATTTTCTGATTATGTTGAAAACATCATATAGGTTTTCATGGATGATTTTAGTGTCTATGGTGATTCATTTGATAAATGCTTAAACCATCTCACACTTGTGTTGAAACGCTGCATGGAAATAAATTTAGTGCTTAATTGGGAGAAATGTCATTTTATGGTGGATAATGGAATAGTTCTAGCACGCATAATATCTACTAAGGGAATAGAAGTTGATAAATCTAAAACAGACCTTGTGTGTTCCTTACCACCTCCTACATCTGTGAGGGGGGTTCGTTCTTTTCTTGGACATGCAAGCTTTTATCGAAGATTTATAAAAGACTTTTCAAAGATTGCAAGACCATTATGTAGGCTGTTACAGAAAGAAGTGTTGTTGGAGTTCAATGAAGAATGTAAAGAGGCATTCAAAAATCTAAAAATGCTCTTAACCACAACCCCAATTATTCAACCACTTGATTAGAGTCTTTCATTTGAGTTAATGTGCAATGCAAGTGATTATGCCGTGGGAGCGGTTTTGGGGCAGTGAGTTAGCAAGATACCACATGCCATTTATTATACATCGAGGACCTTGAACGATGCACAACTTAACTAGTCCACCATTGAAAAAGAGCTTCTAGCAATTATCTTTGCTTTAGAAAAATTTCGCTCATACCTAATAGGCACTAAAGTAACTGTGTTTTCTGACCATGTGGCGCTTAGGTACTTACTCACCAAGTAGGATGCTAAGCCAAGACTTATAAGGTGGATACTCCTCTTGCAAGAATTCAATCTGGAAATAAAATGTAGTCACCTCATTCATGATGAGGATACTCTACATTTGCGTGATAATTTTCCAGATGAGCAACTACTCTCTTTGGAAGTTTTGGCCCCTTGATATGCTAACATTGTAAACTACTTAATCACTAAGACGATGCCTGATAGCTTAACACATGCTGAAAAGATAAATTAAAATACACCGCAAAGAAATATGTGTGGGATGATCCACATTTACGAAAGCATTGTGCTGATCAGTTGATAAGAAGGTGTGTATCTAACTCTGAATTTTCATCAATTCTAACCTTCTGTCACTCGTATGCATGTAGAGGTCAATTTGGAGCAAAAAGAACAGCTCTCAAAGTACTTGAGAGTGGATTCTACTGGCCTACATTATTTAAAGATACATTTGTCTTTTGCAAATTATGTTACCATTGTCAACGAACAGGTAATCTAGGCGTATGAAATCAAATGCCTCAAACACCCATACTTATTATTGAAATATTTGATGTTTGGGGCATTGATTTCATGAGACCTTTTCCTTCATCGCATGGTAACTTGTATATACTACTCGTTGTTGATTATGTGTCGAAATGGGTGGAAGCAAAAGCCACCCGAACTAATGATTCTAAAGTGATTGTAGATTTTGCAAAGACTAACATTTTTGCAAGATTTGGAACACCAAGAGCCATAATCAGCGATGGAGAGAGCTATTTCTGCAATAAATCATTTGAGGCTTTGCTAAGGAAATACATCACCACATATAGAGTTTCCTCACCATACCACCCACAAACTAGTGGACAAGTCGAAGTGTCGAACCGAGAGATCAAATCTATTATGGAGAAAAGTGTGAATTCCTATAGAAAGGATTGGAGTCTACGTCTTAATGATGCACTTTGGGCATATAGGACATTATTTAAACCACTGATTGGGATGTCACCATTTCGTCTGGTGTATGATAAGATCTGTCGCCTTTCAGTTGACTAGCATAAGGCATATTGGGCAGTAAAGCAATGTAACATAGAGTTGAACACTGTGGGAGAGCACAGGAAACTTCAACTTAATGAGCTTGAGGAAATTAGAAATGATGCTTGTGAGAGTTCACGTATCTACAAAGAGAAAACTAAGCGGTTTCATGATAAAATGATATCACGAAAGAATTTCATCATTGGACAGAAAATTCTTCTATTCCATTCACGCCTCAAGTTATTTCCAGGTAAGTTGCATTCTCGTTAGGTTGGACCTTTTATTGTTACAAACGTGTTTCTGCATGGTGCAGTAGAAGTACTAAGTCTGAAGATGGAAAAGGAGTTCAAAGTGAATGGACACAGACTAAAGCTGTACTATGAATCATTTATGACTCACAATGTGAATAAGGTACCTCTACGAACTGACATCTATTGATGAATGAACAAGGGTATAAGTCAAGCTGAGGACAATAAACCAAGCGCTGATTGGGAGGCAACCCAACAAATGGAGGAAATCACAATTCTAAAGAGCATGCACAATCAGATTTGCTTTTCTCACCTTGACTCTCTTCATCCATTCGATTTTATTTTATTTTATTTATTTTATTTTTTTTCATTTATGTCTTCTCGTTGAATGAATCAATCTTCTATTGAGGACAATGTAAGAATTAAGTGTGGGGGAATTATACGAATTTTAAAATTTTTGTTCAAATTTTTCAGTCTTGCTTGTTTTCCCTATGAATGTGTCTTTTTCAATTTTGTTTTGGTTGATGATCATATGCCAATGATAAACCTGGTTGAACTAAATATAGCTCTTTGAAAATTAAAATATTATCTAAATATTATCTTTGTTTACACTTGATTCTTGTGTTAGATTCATCTTCACTAAGATTCTTTAAAAGCACTAAATATCAATTCATTCATTATTTTGACTTGAAATTTGAAATCGTGGTTTACACTTGAGCTGAGAATTGTGGTTTGAGTAAATGATCATTAACCTTGATTTTTATCTCAATCTTTATATGTAGTTCGCACAAGCTCCATAGTCAGAAATAACTACCTATAACCCTTAAGAGTGAAGTTATCCTTGAGTAATTTGGGCCTATATACTAATAGTATGTAGAAGATAATCTACCATGAGAAGAAGGCTACCTTAAGGGGTGGAGTGAAAGCTACTAACTATGTGTTCCTTTTGAAAAAAAAAATATATAATAGCAGAAAAATAAGAAAAGAAGTGCAATGAAAATGTTAGTGTCTAAAAGATCAGTTTTAGAAATATTAAGATGATAAGGTTGGTTTGACTTACTTTTTTATGATTTAAGGCAAGAGTTGTTGATATTGAAAAATTTAGAGAATGAATTTTGATTGAGTTAATTCACACACACACTTAAGAATCTAATGTGGGATGAGAACCCTTGAATTTAACTAAGAACTTAGACAATATTGAAGATTTTTTTGAGCTATATACTTTGAGCAATCTTTGAGGCAAGTTTTGTTAATTCAATCAATTCAAATCTCACTTGAAGAGTTAGATTTTTATTTGTGTCTTTAAATCATTTATGATGTTTGTGGGCGTCATCGATATAAACCCTCACGAGACTATAACTCATCCACTAGGGCCGCCTAGGAGTGATGTAACTAGGATGCTTATTTTATTTTTAGTTTTTAATTTTGCTCGAGGACTAGCAAAAAGCAATTGTGGGGGAATTTGATAAGTGCTAAATTTTGCATATTTTTTTTTATTAATTTCTCTTCATTTCTTAGCTAGTTTCTTGAAATTCTTAATTCTTAATTATTTATATTTATGTTTTGTAGGATTCTTGGAGATGTACCACCAAAAAGAGAAGAAAAGATATATTTTAATGTGAAAAATATTCAGCTTACAAAATTTATAATTTTAGAATGAATCAAGAGCATTAAATAGAGTAAAAGAGATGTGCACATAGGGCTTATTGGGCTAAATTGTTTTAGGCTCCTAAAATTAAATAGAATAAATAAGCCAATTAAATTATGGTGATTAATTAAATTAATTTTGTGCAGAGTTTATTATTTTGGGCTCATTTAATATTATTTTAGACGGCTAAATTATTATTTATATAAATAGTAATATGGGTTTGTATCTAATTTGTTTTGAGTTTTATTTGACTTAGGAAAACCAATATTAGTCTAATTAGGAAGTTTAACCCTAATCACTCATAAAATTCCAAAATTGAAGATTGCAAGCCGCACAATGAAATTTCAAGAAAAGTGCCGTAAAAGTCAGAATTCAAGAATTAGAATTAAGTCTTTTAATCTTTATTATTTTTATTCTGTTCTTTTATAATTGTTTCTTTCATGAATCTTGTGATTACTAATTCAAGAATGAGTGGCTAATTTTCATTTTGGTTAGGAATGATTTTCAAAATCCTAGACATAATTTTATTTCATTAATTTCAGAATATCTTTCATATATATATATATATATATATTTTTAAAGATGTTTATATTCTACTGTTTAAATGTCATGATTTATTTTCTTGTTTATTTAGGACGGCCAATTAGATAAACTTGATTTTGATTCTATTGCTAGTTTAAGGTTGTTGATCCGTAATTGTCAAGATTCGGAGATACTAGTAATAATTGTGGTTAAAGATTGCAGGATGTTTTTTGATAATTGCATGTAGAATATAACACAAGTTAAATAAACTGAGCTTATGTGTTTATTGGTTGGAGCAACGTATCTTTCTCATTCTTAATGTTTTTGTTAAATTAAATCTAGGGAGCTTATTTTAGGTTGTTTAATGGATATAGATTAGGTGGAGAGCTTGTTTTGCTTAATGATGCAGTAAGAAAAGATCAAAATAATCAAGCTTATGATATTTTAGGGTTGTTATTTTAAAAGATTATGAAAATTATTTTAACTATTTTACTTCATGTCTAGTGGTGACGAATGATTTCTTAACCAATATATCTCATTATATTTTCTTTGGTTTTCTTTAAATATGGTTGTTATTTTTCAGTTTTGTTTAGCTGTCTTCTTTTATTTTATTTACATATTGAATAATACACTGCACTCCCTTTTTGTGTGCATATCTTATTTAGAGTAATTTTAGTTCATTTGCATCAATAATGTTAAATTAAGAGCAATCTTCTGTGGGAAAGACCCTTGCTTACTATTATATTTAATAACGATATTATATATTGTGAGGATTTAACTTAGTGCGTTTTTGAGCGTATCAAGTTCTCCATCTATAAATACCCATGTAATGTGTATTTTCAAAGATATGTAATTATAGCTTCTCTCTTGTTATTCTTAAGTGTTATTACAATTCTTATACTACTTTGTTAGTTTTCATATCTTTGGACACACTTGCTATATTCTAAATGATAGAGAGCAGTGTGATAAATTTGATTCTAAGAGTGATGAAAGTGTTTCTTTTTTGATATTCAAATTATAATCAAGCATATCATATGTATAACATGAGAACTCAAACTATTATAGAATCTGCTAATATAATTATTGATAACTTTAATAATTTTTTAGATTATTCACGAGAGGAAGAAGTCACAAGTATTATTGATAAAGGTCACAATCAAATTCAAACTGAAAAGAAAGACGTAGAAAAACGCAAAAATTTGTATTCCAATTTCTTACAACAAAAATTTATATTGCGAAATAAAACAAGACATAGTTTTTATCTTTAAAACTTTAACGTTTTTTTCAAAGGCCCTCTTAAATACTCCTAAAACTCTAACCAACATTTTAGTGTTCCAATTATAGATAAGTTTAGATATTGCGAAATAAGTTTTGCCCAGTTTGATAGATTTTCAATAGGTTTAGATATTGCTAAAAAGACGACACAAGTTTTTTTCACCTTAAAACGTCTTTGTTTTTTCAAAAGCACTTTTAAATGCCCTAAGCAACAATTATGTGCAATTTCTAAGATTTTTTTTTTTTTTTTTTATAGATATAGATATTGCAGAATGGGGGAGAGCAGTGCTTTTTTTTTTTTTTTTTTTACCTTAAACCTTAATCAATTTTTTTTAAAAATCGCCGCTAAATGCTGTTAAAACATTGAAAATGAATTTTTTATGATTTTGTGAAGTTTGATAGATCTACGATTGGTATATTCCGAAATTAAAAAATGATGGAATCCAAGATGGTCCATAAATTGATCAAATTGTTCAAGATCCATTGCTTATTCTAGATGGTCTTATTACGAGATCGCATACAATGAAAATCAAAGTTGTAGTAAATGAGCTTGATCAAAGGACCATTACTGAAACCATACATGGACGACAAACAGATGACTCTACATCATGAAAAATAGTCTTGTGAGATGAAGAATCAGTCTTGGTACATGTTCTACAAGTCATTGAAGCCCAAGTTCAATATTAAAAAGATGAAGTCATATGTGGCCACATTGTATTCTACATATGAGCTTGATGTAATTTTATTTAAATGCTTTAGTTTATATTATTGTTATGTTAGTGGATTTTCTAGTGTTTAAAGGAAATAAGGCTTATTTTGTTGGGCTTACTACAGTAACCACGATTGCTATAGTTGCTGTAGTATTAGGGTTTAATTTAGGAGTATCAGTTACACTAGGACATGCATGCTTATTGGTATAAGGGTAATATTATGATTTTAGTATTTAAACAACTTTAAAATGTTATTTTGCAACAACTCTTGATAAATAAAATTCTAAAACTTTGTGTGAACTTGTGAGTAATTCTTCTTGAATTCTTGCGTGAACTTAGATTATCAAATGCTTAGCAATCATTTATGGCGTAATCTCTTTACAACCTAAGTTCTTGAGACGAATTCCTCAACAGGTCTACGGTTCGTAATCTGATCATATTGGCTTTTCAGATTATGATTCACTTGTTCGTGGGTTTTTAGGCTACTTTGCCTATAGGTTCACATTAGTTGGTATCATAACTTGGCTCCAAGATCAGGTTATTCTATCATCTGTGTTTAATTTTGTGTTTGTTGAGTCAAAAAATATATAAATAAATATTATATATTTAGCCTTAATGCACTAACGTTCTAAGGTTTGAATATATTGTTCTTAGTTTATTTTACTTGTTGAATCATTAAACCAAAAAAAAAAAATTCAGTTTTTCAATTTTTTTTCTTTTAATCACCTTGTTTCTTTCGTGTTTTTGTGTTTATTGGTATTTTCCTTACTGATTTTTTGTACTTGATTGATCTTACCTGATTCTTGTGTTTAATTTTAAAAAAAAATCATAAAATTTTTCTTATGTAAATAAGGTGATTCTTGCTACCTTGTTAGATTGTTATTTGGCCACTAATAAAGGAATTATTAACCTAATCCACTTAGTTCCTAATTTTCAGCCAAAACCTGCATTTTAATTCCTTAATTGGATTAAGTAGAAAACAATTCGAATATGACAAGAACCACAATGATAAATTCTAAAATTTTATTGTATTTGGTGATTGAACTTCTTCATTTTTTTCCTTTCTTACGCTTTCTTTGATTGAGTTTAGAGTTGCTTTGTTTTCTTCTATTCTTATTCCGTACTCGTTTTCTGAATTTAACTGTTTGAGGGAACAAAATTTAGGGTTCTTGTCTACAATTGAGTCTTTATTTCTTAAATAATTTGAAAAAAGAATTTTGAGTGGTAAAAGGTAAGAGTGTTCGAGCACATCATCTGAAAAAAAAAAAAAAAAGGACCAATTGAGTGTAAACAAATATGTGAGGCTAAGAGCTTACTCATAATGTCTAAAGAAGTTGCCACAACATATAGTACCAAAGAATTAGCTCAAAACGAGGAGATCCCCATGTTTACAATGCAAGCCATATTTTAGCGGTTTGAGTTGTTGGATACAATGTTTGGGGCAATGAGAGATAACATGGAGAAACAAAGGACAGCATTATGTGCAGGATGGATAAACATGAGAGAGTATTGGATAATGTACAAAGGGAGCAGTCTAATCAAGTACAAAGTCCAAATTTACAAGCTAGGAGTAGACCGTTACTTTAGATGAGTGTGAATCCGAGAATGAGTTTGATGATGATAGTGATTTTGATGAGTATGAGCATAGACCAGCCATGGCCAGATTTCGGTCAAGGGTTGGGAGACATGATAGGAGAGTTCGAAGATGTTTTAGAAACAGAGATGAAGTCAATGAGGACTTAAATAAGATTAAGATAATGATTCCCCCATTTTAAGGTATGAGTGATCTTGAGTGGTATTGATGCGAACCTCCAAATAACAACGCTTTGAAAACTCGAAAAAAGTAGATAGAACCTCAAATTGCCAAACTAATATTGGAAAGTTAATCATTGACCTAAAATTTACAATAAAGCAACTAACCAATGGTATTTCGAATGAGAATGTCAAAAGATCACTCTTGATAAATTCAAAATCTCAAGTTTATGTAAAGAACTTGAAAGAAAAGCTTAACTCACATTAAAAAGATGTATTTCATGCTTCCCTCTTGGCCAAGGGTTATAACACCTTTAAATACATCATACTCCTAATAAGGTTTTTAATTTAAAAACCTTAATGATATAGTTTGGACTTGAAATTTGGTCCATAACAAGGTCTCATAAAGTACTACAAGTCAAATAAAATTCGGGTCCAAAACCCCATAAATAGAAAATAACTAAAATACCCTTAAACTATAATAAGAGTAATTAGCCAAAGGAATAGTGACGAATTTGACCCATTTTTAATAAAGTCTATCAAGGGCTTTTACTCTCATCTTTTGATGCTTAAATGAAATTATAACATCCATAATCATGAATTTATTTAATGCCTCTTTGATCTCCTTAGCTCTAGATCTAGTTATCAAACCTTGAAAAACATGCAAAGTATCATGAACAACTTAATCACGAGCATCCAATGGTGGGCTTAACAGTGGACTTGATCCATCATCAGGGATAAGAAGATGGAGTTAATTTTTTAATGTCACAACTATTATGAGCATAAGAAAGTGAAGTTAGCCATGGTTGAATTTACAGATTACACAATTAATTGGTGAGAATGAGTTGGTACTAATTCGTGGAGAAATCATGAGAGGTCTATTGAAACTTGGGCTGAGTGGAAGTCCATCATGCGGAAGAAGTCGTGCTGAGTCATTACTTTAGGGATCTCTATCAAAAACTCTAGAGGCTTACACAAGGGTATAGGAGTGTGGAGGACTATTATAAAGAGATGGAATTGGCAGTGATAAGAACTAATGTGGAAGAAAATAAGGAAGCTACTATGACATGGATTTTGAGTGGTTTGAATAGAGAAATTGTGAATACAGTGAAACTTCAGTATTATACGGAATTAAAAGACATAGTTCACATGGCCATAAAGGTAGAGATGCAATTAAAAAAGAAAGGGGCAATGAAGTACACTTCAGGTTCAATTACACTTTGAAAACAAAAATGAAATAGTAGTAGTAGAAGAGATAAGGTTGCTCCTAACCTCAAATTCGAGCCACCTAAATGGAATGAAGATTCGACTATCAAGTCTAAGCCTATAATTGAATCTCAACCTAGTAAGAATCCGAATATCAAATGTTTCAAATATTTGGGAACATGCCACATTACTTCTCAATGTCTTAATAAGAGAGTCACGATGGTTAGGGACGATGGAGAAGTGGTGACCACAAGTGAGAGTGAAGAGCATGAGATGTTGAAGTTGAAGGATGCTAATGATCATGAGAATATTGTGTTGGAGGCTGTGAGTGGAACTCTTGTTGCTCGACATGCATTAAGTGCACAAGTTAAAATTGATGATATGGAGTAGCAAAGGGTGAACATATTTTATACCCGTTGCTTTGTTAATAACAAGGTATGTAGTATGATCATTGACAGTGGGAGTTGTACCAATGTGGTAAATGCTACTTTTGTGGAGAAATTTGGGTTACCCTTGTGTAAACATCCCAAGCCCTATAGATTACTTTGGTTGAATAATTGTGGGGAGATTAAAGTAATGAATGTTACTTTTTCAATTGGAAAGTTTAGTGATGAGGTGTTATGTGACGTAGTTCCTATGCATATTAGTCACTTGTTGCTAGGCAGACCATAACAATTCAATTTAAAACGTAACTCATGACGGACGTAAGAATCAGTATAGCTTTGTTAAGGATTGAAAGAAAGTGATCTTCGTACATTTATCTCTGAAACAAGTGTTCGATGATCAAGAAATCCATCAGCACAAAGGGAAGAGAAACCGTGAGTGGGAAAAAAGAGAGTGAGGGGAAAGTGCAATATGATTTCTTTGCCAAAATTGGAGAAGTGAAGAGAAAATTCAAACAATAAAAGCTTATGATTCTACTTGTCTATAAGGAATCATTCCTTAATATTGATGAAGCTAATGTCAACCCTTCTCTTCCTTGTGTTTTTTTATCTTTGCTGCAGAAGTACAAGGACTTATTTGCCGAAGACATACATAGTTGATTACTACTACTCATTTGAGGTATTGAGCACCAAATTGATTTTATTTCGAGAGCCATTATTCCAAACCAACCATCGTATCGAAGTAATCTTGAAGAGACGAAGAAGCATCAACTGCAAGTTAAAGAATTGATGAGTAAAGGTTATGTGAAGAAGAGCATGAGTCCTTGTGCCATTCCAGTACTTTTGATACCAAAGAAAGATGGAACATGGAGGATACTCGTTGATTGTTGTGCCATCAACAATATAATGATAAAGTATTGTCATCTCATTCCTAGGTTAATTGCTTGATGAATTGCTTGGTGTCACATTATTTTCAAATTTTGATTTAAAGAGTGAATATCATCAAATTCGCATGAAAGAGGGAGATGAGTGAAAAACCACTTTTAAAACCAAGTATGAGTTATTTGAGTGGTTAGTTATGTCTTTTAAACTTACTAATACACCAAGTACTTTTATGAGATTGATGAAACATATTTTGTGTACGTTTTTAGGTAAGTTTATGGTTGTGTACTTTAATGACATTTTAATATATAACAAGTGTCTTAAATGATCATGCAGAACATTTAAAGTGTGTGCTTGATGTTTTACGAAAAGAGAAGTTAGATGCTAATTTTAAGAAATGCACATTTTGAATGGAACGAGTTGTATTTCTTAGGTACATAGTTAGTGCGAACGGTATTGAGGTTGATAAGGATAAAGTTAGGTGTAACATCCCAATCTCATACTTAATCAATCATGATTACATAATACACATACTTTATACATATAGTCAATTGCTTCAACATTCCAAATGTCCACTTAGTGTTACATCATTTGTCACACACTCCATACATAATTTTCATACATAAAGACTTGACCTTAATTTTTCAAAATTCACGCATAATACTACATTAGTATTACATGATTCTTAAATGTCACAATTTTCAAATTCTTTACACATATAAAATAAAATTATTATCTATATAACTAGTTTTTAATCGTATAATTATCCTATTAAATTACACATATAACCAATATCTTCATCTATGCTTAACTAACCTTACACGCATCATTTGTCACTTCTACGTACTATTCTCTAAAAAATAAAATTTTTACAATAAAAGGTGAAATTAATCTCAGTAAGTAAATCATACACGTTTACACATGTCGATACGATACAGAATATAAATAATCAAACAGATCAATATATTTTCAGACTTTTTAATTACCCAGAAAATAATTCATAGAATAGACATTTTCAGAATGGCTCAGTCAGTTACTGTCACTTACACTCACGGTGACCCGAATTCAGAACGTGATCACGTATTATGCTTAAAGTGGACAATCTTTCCATTTTGAGCATAACAAAAACGTTCGTAGCACATTAAACAGAATTCAAAATAACTCACAAGTCTTGCATTTGATACGAGACCTGGCCAAATCAGAACAAACATTAACTAATGATTAGAGCTATAAAATCATTTTCATTCATAAATATTCACACATCGACATCATTTTTAACAATCATTTCATAAATTTGATATCAGCATATAAAACATTCAAAATTCTCAATTTTCATATTATTTTCAAACATATGCTTAGGTATCATATTTTTCAAAAGCAATAAAATGCATGCACGATTTACTAACTACAATGGGAGGGTAACCACTCTCACTAAGGTCATTTATCTTCAAAAGGTTGTTTATCTCTTCTTTTTCTTCCTCCTTCCTCTCTTTGTCTTCTCTTCTTTTCCTTGGAATGTCCATGGGAGTTGGTACGGGTTTAGCTCCAAGCTTACCTACATCACTTAACAAATCAAGAGTGTATCTCCTTTGTGATACAGATAGTCCCTCATTTAAGTATGTTATTTCTATCCTAATGAAATACCTTAAAACACCCAAATATTTAATATCAAAAGATGATTTTAAGAAAGCTTTTACATTTTCAATGCCTTGAATATCATCTCCCGAGACAATAATATCATCAACATATATAAGTATAATAGTAATACCAAAGTCACTAAACTTCACAAAAAAGAATGATCTAAATTGCACATTTTAAAATTATTTGATGTTAATGCATTATGTAATTTAGAATACCATACCCTAGGTGATTATTTCAGTAAATAAATGGCCTTTCGAAGTTTACAAATTTGATTATGAGGAACACTTTTGTTGTACCCTTGCGGCAAATGCATGTAAACTTCTTCTTCCAAATGACCTTGTAAAAATGCATTTTTCACATCCATTTGAGACAATTGTCAATCATAGTTGGCTGCTGAGGATAAGAGAACTTTAATAGTATTCATTTTCGACACGAGAGCGAAGGTCTCTTAGAATTCATAGGTTTTTGTAAAGCCTTTAGCAACTAACATAGCCTTACGTTTATCTAATGAACTGTTTCCCAAGTTTTATTGTTTTATAATGCCATCAACTCTTCTTTCATAGCGTTTTACCATATAAGAGAGTTCTTAGCAACTTCATAGCTAACCAGATCTTGGATAGAGTCTAACCTAGTTAGGTATGCTTGCTATTCGTCTTTGACATTTTCTAGGGAGTAAGTACCTTTGGATTGGATGAGCAATAGCCTTATTCCCATGAAGAACACTCTATTTCTCATCCATTCCAAAGCGAGTCTCTATTCCTTTGTGACCTTCTAAGTCGTGATACATGTTCTAGAGTTTGTGGTGTGACTTCCCTTTCACTAATCTCACTATGTTCAAATTAAGGTGAACAACATTCTAGCCTACTTGAGCTCTCGGTTTCTATTTTAGTTGGACTCTCGATTTCGTTTAATATATCATCCTCACTAGATTCTTTAATATAAGTAACATGGTCATTTTGTTCATTACTATGTGAGTCATCTAACTCTCCTTGAGTTGTTGGCTCACTACTCTCTTTATTATGATTCTCAAGCGAAAAAGGATTGTTATTTTATACAACATTATTTCTAAGAGGTTGATAATCACAAATAACGGTCCTAGGTAAGAAATCATCTATCATCTCATCTTCTATTTCTTCTTTGTTAAAGTAGGGTGAGTTTTCAATAAACGTGACATTTCTCGATATGTACTTTTCATAAGTCAATGAATTAATGCACTTATAACCTTTTGTGTTAATGCAATAACCTAAGAAGATACATTTCACACTTCTATGACTAAGTTTATCTCTTAAATGCCTTGCTAAGTGTATATAACACACGTAACCAAATACTCTAAGGTAAATAAGATTTGGTTTCCTATCATAGGCTAATTCTATTGGTGCTTTTCCCTTTAATAACTTAGAAGGTGTCCTGCTAATAAGGTGAATGGCCGAAGTCACCACATCACTCCAAAAGTGTTTTGGAACATTCATATGAAATTATAGACCTAGCCACATCTAATATGTATCTATTCTTTCTTTCAGCCACTCCATTTTATTCCGGAGTATATAGACATGAAGTTTGATGTATTATTTTAGAGGCTAAGAATTTGTTAAAAGCATTGTTAACATATTCTTTACCATTATCGGTTTGCAAGATCTTGATTGCCATTTTTAATTGATTTTCTATTAATGTACTTAAGTCAATGAAACATTTAAGAGCTTCGGTTTTATTCCTCATGAAATAAATCCATGTATATTTAGACTTATAAGCTATGAATGTAATAAAATATTTGAAGTCATTATGAGAAACACAAGGTGAGGACCATAAATCTGAATTTACTAAATCAAAGAGATCTTTGCATTCAAATTGAGAATTTATAAAAGGTAATCTAGTTTGTTTGCCTAGAATACATGCATTACAATCCTTGATCTCATGAAATTTAATATTAGGCACAATTTGACTCAAAACGTTACTAGGAGAATGTCGTAATCTTGCATGCTAAATTTTCTCTAATTCTTGGTCTTCTTCCACTATAAAAGCTTTATTTATGCCTTCTAAAAGGTAAAATCCATCTTTCATTCTTCCTTCACCAATCATTCGGCTAGTTTGAATATCCTTAAAAATTACTTTATTGAATATTGCATTGCATTTCAAGTCTTTTGTGATCTTACTAACAAAAAGCAAATTAGATGCAAAGCTAGAAAGGTATAAGCCCTCGATGGTGGATGACAATATGTTCAATTTGCCTATTCCCTTAATAGGTACATTCAAACCATTAGCTATAGTAACATGTTTTTCATTACTCAAAGGTTCAATTTTAGATGCATTATGAATATTCTTATACATGTGATTACTAGCATCCGAATCAACAATCCATGGTTAAACATTTAATTGAAGGTTAGAGACCATACCTTGGACATGTGAGGAGCTAGCCTTGTGATTGTTAATGAGCTTGGCAATCTCATTTAAAAGTGATGATGGAAGATTGCTCTCAGCCGCATGCTTTGTTTCTTGTGTGGTAGGCTTGTCATTTCCTTCCTTCGGTTTGAGATGAGGGTGAAGAATATAACACCTATCCTTGGTGTGACCTTGCCTTCCACAATACTGACACTCTTTGGTTTTGCACCATTTTTCAAAGTGTCCCAACCTTCCACATTTTCTATATTTTAGTGGCAGTTTTTTATCACCTTGAGCATTCAAATTTGAGTTTCCTTGAGCAATCATTGCTTCATCTTTTCTTTCTTGCACCATAGCTCCTCTTTCAGCCCTAGGAGGTTCATACACCTTTCTTGCCGAAATTTCCTTGTCTACAATGTTTATCACCTCATCAAAGCTTGGCATCTCCTTATTTCTCAAGATTTGAAGTCTTAAGTCATTATATTCAACCCTAAGACTGAATAAGAGAGAGCATACCAAGTCCTCATTTCTTCTTTTTTCTATCTCTTTTGGATCTACAACATATTGCCTCAAGCTTTCCATTTCATCCCAACATTGCTTAACTTTAGTAGTATAGGTCAAAAATCACCATTCTTCATGCTTAAATTATGAAGATCTTGTTTAAGTTCATAAATCCTCATCAAGTTCTCTTGGCTACCCAATCTCCGATTGATTGTATCCCACAAATGTTTGAAATTTTTATAGTTTTGTAAGCCACCACGCAAGGAAGAATCGATGGAATTGGTGATCCATGTGAACACCATGGTATCTGCATAAAGCCACTCTTTATACTTCTCATTATCCTCACTTGGTTCATTGATTTTTCTACTCCCATATTTGTATACCCTTTTAGCAATCAATCCTCTTTTTGCAGGATCCTTCCATGCAGAAAAGTTCTTTCCATTCAAAGGAAAGGATGTAATTTTGATGCCAATGGAATTATCAGTTTTAATAAAATAATCACCACCTTCGATCGAGCTTGAACCTCCATCCCTAGCCACCATGATTAACAGAAGAAATCTGTCCTTTTCAAAAATTGAGGTTTTAAGCAATTAAAGGTGAGAAATGCCAAAAATTATAGCCCTAAGAGCTTACACAAGCTCTAATACCATATTAAACAAATGAATACAAAGTAGTTTAAGATTAATAGAAAGAAAACCAATCAAATAAGCAAGTGTTGAAGAGAGAGAATGATAGAGTTTTGAAGAAAATGAGAGAGTTTTTCATTACAATTTTATTTACAAAGCTATGGGTTTATATAGGAAAGTATCTAACAGCTATTTTTCAAATTTCAAAAAGCCAACGTTACTATTCAATGGCCACTGTTCACACGTGCACTGTTTAAACTGTCATTTTATGTTAATTGGGCTAAATAACTTTTGAGCTTCATCTTAGGCTTCTTTGAAGAGTTGTTTAGAGTGAAAATAAGACTAAAAGCTAATCAAAGTCCATGATTGATGTTGTCTTCATCTTGGGCCGAATGTAGTTCTTTAATAAAGTTTTCAATAGCTATCCCTTATTATTAATATTATTATTATTATTATTATTATTATTATTGTGACACCCACAATTTCTTTTGTAGGACTCGTAGCTAGGATTGAAAATATACTTGTTAAAGTATCAAGTGTTAAGATTTTAAGAAATAATATAAAGTGAATTTATAAGGATAGAATTGAAATTTCATTGTTAGCAAGGTGATTTTGGGATTTTATCTTATTAATAAATATATACATATATAATTAAGTGGGATAAGCATTATACATATGTAATTTAGGCTTAATTTAATTAAATTGAGCCCAAGCTCAAGTTTATGTATATATATATATATATTAAATGGGCCCAAACCCATGCCCAAGTTAATATATATATATATATATAATTAAGTAAAATAAATATTTAAATGAATAAAATATTAAGTTTTGGTCAAAAATTCTCTACAAAATCTATGCTATTCATTTGTTTCAATTTTAGCCATCTACTTGTCACAATTCTAAGCATGTTTTGCAAATGAGATAAGGATGAATAAAAAAATCTAAGTTAGTGAAAAATGTGGTGGCTAAATGTGGTTCATTGGATTTGTTCAAAGTCATCCTAGCCATCCATATGTTTT